>PHNY01107258.1:46818-57114 GCA_003724115.2 Anethum foeniculum | reverse complement strand
TGCTAAAATAATAGTGTATTTATTTTTAATATAATAGTTAAAGTTATAAATATGGTAGTTCAATACAATCATATAATTTGATAACAGAATACAAAATTTCTAATAAAAATATAACATATATATTAATAAATTTATAATATATAAATAATATAAATACTATTTTGTGAAATTGCGGTGCGGTGCGGTTTGAACCGCACCGTCAAAACCTCAAACCGCAACCTGCACCGCACCGCGCGGTTTGTGAAAAATTCAAACCCAACCGCACCGCGAAAATTAAAAACCGCGTTTTGCGGTGTGGTGCAGTGCGGTGCGGGCGGTTTATGCGGTATGGGCGGTTTGATGAACACCTCTAGAATGGAGCAATTGAATTGATAAACACACACACAGAGTAGATTCACATTTATTTTTAAAATACATCTAACTAATTTCGCTTGCAATATAGAGTTTTTTTTTTTTTGACGAAAAGCGGAGAATTTAATAAATAACCAAAACCCAGCCGAGACAAACCTTTGAACTGTCAATTACAACCTGATTAAAAAACATAAAACGAGCTAACATATAGCCGATTTGTTTTCAGATCGCTTAACACATAGAATATTTAAATTCTTTAATCCAAAAAGTATTAAAATCAAATCTCGAGTAATCCAACCTACATCAGTTGTGAACATAGTAGTCTCGCAATTGACCTTCACATAAGCAGCAGCATCTGTAGCCCAATGTTCAGATTATCAGTAACATCAACTGATATTGGATCAACAAATGACCCCAAAACATGAACAATTTTATGTCGTGAAAGATGAGCTCTTGCGAACTTTACCACCGTGTCATATTTGATACAAGCCGTACGAATCACCCAAAATACCATGTAATTCCTTCTTAGAAACATTACCGAAATCCATAACAAAACACATAAACACATCAAAACAAACACAAATATCCCAAAAAGATGGGCACGACCTTGATGACAAGGTACTCAACAAGAACTCACCCAAAAAGGGTTAGATCTTGATTTTATTAATAAGACTAATAAATAAGAGAGAAGATGGAAAAACGAAGATGATTAATCAAGAAGATGAAAGTTGAAGAGCGGAGAAGTGGTGGCTAGAACCCTAGATTGGAGGTCGACTCTCAAAACTGCAAATCCTAATCGAGACAAACCCTAGATTAAGAAGTGTTTTAATATTATATGTGCTTGCATATAATATTAATATATTAGCTTGCAATATAGAGTTTAAGATAAACAACAAAATTGAAACAAACGCATATTGTATTTCAACTTGAAATCCAACCATTACAATACTAAATTAGTAATCCTTCATAATGGGACTTTACGTACTCTCTCCGTCCCAATTTATCTGTCTTGTTTGACTTTTTGTGGTCAAATTGACTCAACTTTGACCGTAAATTAAATATCAATTTTTCATTATTTTAAAAAACTGAAAAATATATATTAAAGTAGAATACATGTACTTTCTAATGATATAATTTTTATAATTATTTTTGATTATATCCTATATAAAATTTTCAGTCAAAATTGAGTCAATTTGATAAAAAAAATCAAATATGACAGATAAATTGGGACAGAAGGAGTATTAAAAAACACGGCCTTAACCCCCAAAACCATAAAGAGTCCTCCCCTGTCTCTTCAAAGCATAAACAACATCCATAGCAGTAACAGTCTTCCTCCTGGCATGCGCAGTATAGGTAACAGCATCCCTAATAACATTCTCCAAAAAGATCTTCAAGACGCCACGAGTCTCCTCGTAAATGAGGCCGCTGATACGCTTGACTCCAGCACGACGAGCTAAACGATGAATGGCAGGCTTAGTGATCCCCTGGATGTTGTCACGCAGGGCTTTGCGGTGCCTCTTTGCTCCTCCCTTGCCTAGCCCTTTGCCTCCCTTTCCTCTTCCTGACATTTTTTATTTGTGTAGCGTTGATGTGTTGTAAAATGGGCTTAGTGTGCGTCTTTTTTATAATGGGTTGAGGGGGAGAATGGATGGTGTTTTTTGGGCCGTTGGATTACAGAGTTTGATTTCTGTGTTTTTTTTTATATGAGGTGGATCACTGAATTCAGCGTTTTGATTGGCTGTAAGGTGTAGCCGTTTTTCCCTTTTCATGATTGTGCAGGATGATTGGGGTGAGTTAGTTTGATGATTATTTTTATATCATATCAAATTGAAGTTTAGTTTTAAATTTTAATTTAATATATGTGTTAAAAATAATAATTATGTCTAAGTATGAATATTTTTACACTTCAATATACATGTTAAAAAATAAAAAGCAATTAAAATGGGACAGAGCAAATATTTTTGTTATTTAGAATTTTATTAATTTGAGTTTTTAAAAAACTAAAATATATCTTAATATATGTTTTTATTAGAATAACATTATAATAATTAGATATGTTAAAATAGGTTCATAATTTTATAAAATAATTTTTAATAAAATGAGTAGTTTTTGGAAAATAGGCCCTACATAAATAAATAGTTTGTAAAGATTTGTTTCAATTAGAATAATTTAATGTTTTAATTTAAAATAATCTGAAGATAATTAAGTTCTAGGTTTAACCTATACTATTATATTAAAAACAAAACATTAAAAGTTCTACAAGTAGTCGCCTGGTGAATTTTGGTCATCCTTGATATTTACAATTATATTTAAATTAAAAAAAACTCTTATAAATATATTAATGTTCATAATATAATTATGTAAATATAAATAGAATTATAATCTTTATAAAAATAAACTAAATATAGTTGATTTGATTTATTATTCGGGTTAAAACAAAATAATAATCCAACTAAAAAAATTATATTATTGAATCAAGTTAAAACAAAATAAAAATTGAAAGGTTATTCGTTGGTCGATATAATTATACTAACATCGGACCAAAACAAAATGATATATACTACTTATCCAGGTTTAAAAAAATTAATATTCAACCTAGGCTAAAATAAAATTAAAGACAAACAAAATATAATTAGTTGGATTTGGTTAATATAACGGCATGAGTTTAAAACAAAATAATGTATAGTATTGATATGTGCTAAAACCAAAATTAAATTCAAACTAAAAATAATTAATACTATTGATCTTGATCTGGGCTAAAATAAAATAAAATTCTACGTAATTCATTGGTAGATATAATGTAGTCTTAAAAATGAGTGGGATAATGCTACCTTTTATAGCAGAAACATTAAAAATTTGATAGTCAGTTTGTCCGTAAAATGTTTGGTCTTATATATTTACGAGCTTTCTTCTATGTGCATAGTTTTCATAATATTTTATTAAAACGAAAGTAAAGATAATTCGTTGCTATAATATCGTCGGGCTAAAACAACTCAATATATATTATTCATCTAGGCTAAAAAAATTACAGAATTAATCCTGGATAAAACAAAGTTAAAATCATAAAATAATCAGATCAAATAAAACAAAATAATATATATACTTTTATCCGGGTTAAAATAAAAAATTTATTGTTGATCTAGGCTTTAAAAAAAAAATCTAAATATAATTAGTTGGATTTGGTCGGTATACGGGCCTTAGGCTAATACAAAATAATGTATACAATTGATTCGGGCTAAAATAAAACTAAAATCAAATTAAATAATTCGTATATTATTAATCTGGACTAAAATCTACCTTTTAATTAAAAAATATCTTTCAATCATTAATTTTAATTTTTAAACTAAAATACTGATACTATTGAGCAAGATTGGAACTGGATATGTTATCTCAACAATGCTTGGATAAATCAACATTAAACAAGGACTTGCAAATATTCTTATGTTCCACTAGAATCGGTACAGATTGAAGAATGGGTATATACATAATGATCTTTTTAGCTGCAGTGAAGAAGTCGTCAACAGAAGTCCATATGAAGTTCATTAAGATTTTCAGGCAATGGAGTAATCAGGTTGAAGACATTCGAAGCAGCTAGTGGGATTAGTGTGAAGACCTCAAGGATTCTAAGTAAGATTGATGGAATATGGTAGAAGACTTAACAGTGGTTTGTAGATTTCATAATACGAAGGCCTAAGAGCGGAACTAGTCGCCTGTGAACAAGACCAATTGCACTAGGCGTCAGTGATCCGTGAAGGGAAACTAAGTATTATCATTCGAAGAATAGTTAAGTGTGGATTCATATTGAAGAATAGTTAAGTGATGGAAAAGGGATGCAAGAATGATGCAAATAGCAAGCTGTTATGAATTACAAAATGATGCAAATAACAAGTGTTATGGCTTACTCAGTAATGCAAATAGTAAGCTGTTATAGACTCAATACTGGACAAAACAGCAAGCTGCTATACAAGAAAACGCCACCAAAGGTTTACAAGGATGTATCTAGGTGCCCCTTCTTGTTCAAGGGTGTAGAAACTAAGTACAAATAGTACTTTAGGCGCCACTTGCATGAAATGGTTCAAAAACTAAGTCAACAAATTTATTATACATCACTCTAGGCGTAACTTAGCTTCTTGACTTCATAAACTAAGTCCTATTGGCCATACAAGGTAACTTGGGCGCCACTTCTTGCTCCTAATACCTTTTAGGCGCAACCAAAATGGTGTTGGTGCAAAAACCAAGTGCAAAACACTCTCTTGACGCCACTTGAATGCTTCTAGGAACAATCAACATGTTATTTTTCCTAGTAGGCGCCACTTTTTGTTATTCTTGAAGATTCTAAGTAAAAGAAATATTCCCTAGGTGCCACTACATCAGTTGGTTGATATTTGTACAAGTTCAAGTCACAAGGGAAGTTACAGGCGCCACAAACAGCTGTATTAATTCGAATACTTGGACTACAGCTTGCCATATCTCCTTTCCTTCTCTCTAAACTACCTACTCTATATAATCAAATATATGCATATTGGAATTGTATCTCTCTCTACGTATTGAAAGTGAAGCTCTTGCAATTTTACAAAGCTTTGATTATTATTCATTGATTTGACAAAGAGAGGTCATGCCCAATTTTATTCTCATCGTTTAAAGTCTTACACAATTATTGTAACACTCAAACGCTATATTCTCTTTGCTCTTATTGTTTAATCATTGATAAGAGCTATGGTTTTTTAGAGTGATAGGATAAACACGTATAGTTGATAGCTTCTATCCATTGTAGTTTTTACTTTCATTTTTGTGTGAATCATTTGTATTTGACGGTGTAAGCAAAACCTTCAAGGTTTATTTTCTTAATAAAAAGTTTTACCCCAGACCTTTATGTGTTTTTGTATTTCGTTTTAAGTTTTATATTCCGCTGCTTTAAATTTCGAAAAATGAACACAAATACATTCACCCTACCCTCTGTATTTGACCTTTGGACCTACTAGATACTCCTAAGATTTTGATGATCACACTGCCAGCGAGTTTATAACTTGTATTTCTTATATTTTAGCAAGTTTATAGTACATAAGCAGAGTTTTTCAGCAAGCTGAAAACCTCCGCCCAGAAGATATTGTTGATCAAGCCAAAGTCCGTTTTTCAAGGAGATTTTATAGGACTTCACTTGTAAGGACTCTAATACAGATATATGCATTATATTTATTAGAGCTCGGTTTTTTATCAAAATGATTTATTAAAAATTGTTTCCTACTTAATAGAAGTTTGTTTATTTTAAAAAAAATTATCCATAACAAACTTTTATACACGTGGGTTGATATGTATAGAAGGTTTCCGTTATAAAAATATTTTTACTCTCAAACCATCTTCAAAATACATACAACATAGGTGTATGTTAGGATTTGAATTAATCAAACAAATTAAACGTGAGAGTTGGACTCAAGAACGTTGTAATTTGGTTTGGATAATCTGAACAATAACTTATACACTATATATTTTCAAACAAAACTAAAGACCAAGTATTTTAAATGTTTTATTTATCTTATCTTCAGTTTGAACATGTTTTGTAAGATCTTAATATTCAAATTATCATAACAAACAAACGTGAGAGTTGGACTCAAGACCGTTGTGGGTTGTTTGTTTATTTGAACTTTAGCTATCTTTTAAATACATGAGGGTGTATTCATTTTTACAGCGAATCCACAAGTATACCCCATATCTTTCTGAGAAAAATACAACTTGCATTCATTGAATATCTTTTAGTTGAGCTCTAGTAGTATATACGTATATCTATATTGAGTTCATAGTTTGAGTCGTACGTTTTTCAATTCAATTTTTATTGTTCAAGGTGTAATTGTTGGGTAACAAGGCTCTCGAATAACTAGGCAGAGGGGGGGTGAATGACTAGTTGGATAATTTCAAAACTTATTTCTTTTGAAATATCAACTCGACAAGGATTGGTAAATATTGTATACAGCAAAGTATAAAACATAAACAACACAACACACAATATTTAATCAATTTACTTTATATAAGATATAAAGAAAATGTTGCTACAGTCCCAAGAAAAACGAAGGTGTTTTTCTTGGCTTCTTCTCAAGAACAGGTTCTTGAGTTTGGCTCACGGAGAGAGAAAAGATTTTACATTGTAAAACCTCAATTTTCTACACAACTAAGGATATGGAATGTGCACACTATAAATAAGACATTTTACAAAATGTAGTGCCCACTCCATTCAACAGCTGGAAATCTTGTACTGTGTATGAGATACGACGCAGCTTTTTCAGGACCGCCATGATTTTGATATGTTCTCCTTATCTTTAGTTAAGTGTTCCCTTTTCTTTCTCTCCAAGTTTTAACCGCAGGCTTGACACCTGTTCATGGACCACCTCCATGTACAATGTGCTGCAGTGATCTGTTCCTTCATTTCTGGAAATTGTACCTTCTTTTGTCTTGTTATGAACCAACTGAGTGAGAATATCGTGAACTCTGAACAGTCAAAGGCGAGAATGATGATTATGCTGAGCAGCAGAGACAACGTAAAGGAAAGAGCCATGTCAGACAGGATGGATCTGAGTGCTACTTCATGATGGATGTCATTGCACCAGTTACGAGCTTATTTAGTATTATAACAAACTTCAGACTTGTAGTCTTTTTGGTTGTGTTAAGAATTCCATGATTTTGTAATAAGTAAAAGTTTGACTCAATCTTGAGACTGTGGAGTGGTGGTCCACCTTTGAGGTCTTTTATGGTATTATATGTTGCAATAATACAAGTTTCAACAGATTTGGGGGCGTCATATCCGACACATATTTTAAGATAAATATAAAGTATAGTTTTATAACTTATTCTCATGATGTTATTTTTCTGAATAAAAATTGAATGTTTAAATTTTTATTCAAAAAAGAAAAAAAATTTAAAAAAATTATAGAACCATACATTATATTTATCTTAAAATACGTGCCGCACATTCTATCACAAAATGTTAACAATTGGGTGGACAGAAGGAGTATTATAATAGTTAATAACTAACAAATTACCCATTCAACTAAAACACGTTATCTTTCTTATTTTTCATAACTAAAACTTCTCCTTTTTTCAAAAATAGTACGACCAATTACCCTTTTCAATTAAATCACGTTACCTACTCTATTTTTTTCAACTCGAACAACTCCTTTTCCAGAAATATCATTGGCAATTCTATTTAATAAAATAAAACTGTAATATCATAATTTATTAATAACCAACAAATTACCTTTTACAGCTAAAATACATTACCTTTTATATTTTTTCTAACAAAACCCCCTCATTTTCTAAAATGACATGGGCAATTCTATTTAATAAAGTAAAATAATAACACTATAACCAAATATATTTTCAGCTAAAACGCATTATCTTTTTTTATATTTTCTAATAAAAATACCCATCTTTTAAAAAAAATCACGTGTATATATATATATATATATAGGGCTACTTCAATAGAAACCCGCTTTTAATGAAAACTAGAAACTAAAATAAATTTTTTTCTAAATCGCGTCAAAATATATCACATATGGTATGCAAATTGATCGTTGCGACATAGAAAAAAATACAGTGAAGTCGGATTTAAAAAAAATTTACTGATTGACGGGAAAATGTAAATTAAAAACAGAGGGGAAAAGTTGGAATGCTGTGTGGAAGGGTGTATTTTGATCATGTGTGGTGCATATAGGGGGTCATTAGATTAGATGGATCTAAGGGCTGAGATTAGTTTTTAGTTTCTATTTTAATTCAAGTTTGTATTTGATCAATGCATATAAATATATATAATATTATCAAATTTTATTATTTAAAAAAATTCCGTGCACCGCACGAGTTCTAAGCTAATTTTCTTAACATATGTTATATAACACTGATTATTGTCATAATTTACTCGGTTATAATTATAAACGGATAAAACTTGCACATAGGGTCACCACGGGGTTCCAATTTTTTTGTATTTTTTGAGAATGAATATATAAAATATGCTACTTATATGTATGTTAGGACCCAAAACATGATTTCGACTAATTACTTAAATTTCAGGCCCGACCCTTGTTTTAAAATTAATTTTTATTTTCTTTTAAAATATCAAATTACCTCATTCTTATTTAAGAATAGTCGAATGAACTAACGAAGGTGAATAGAAAAGGATGTTCACCTTGTATTAGATAATTAGTATATCAACTTTTCACATTATGCCCTCACATTTTTTGTGAATAGAATCAGGTATACATGGCTTTCTTCGGATACATAGAAGTGAGACATATATCCTATGAATTCATTATTCATAGTTAACAACTTTTATATCTTCGGATACATAGAAGTGAGACATATATCCTATGAATTCATTATTCATAGTTAACAACTTTTATATCTCTTCTATATATAATACACCAACAAGATAAAATTCATGAGATATTTTATTCATGTATTTAAATGACTAATTAACATAGTTGCCGGAATATTTGTACAATTAATTTTAAGGAATTGAGTTAAGCATATAACATAAAAAAATCATTACCTTATTTGTTAATAAATTTTTAGTTTAAAATATGTCTCGTAACTTTTTAATTAATTTTTATAATATAGAAAGAAACTAAAACGACATATAATTAATTTTTTAAAAAAAATATTGAAAATAGAACGCTTATGTATAAATATTCTATATGTGTACTACATATTTAGATATGTTAGAATTATAAATAGTCACTGTTTTTCGGTTTATTTCTAATTTGAAATTAGAACTTGACCCATTATTCAAAAAATACACGAAATCAGAACCTGAACGATTTTTCAAAAAATACTCCAAATTATAAAAAGTCAATGTATTTTGGTTTACTTTCTAGATTTAGTAAATTTAAATTACGAGTTTGGCGAGAACATCTTACATGTAAGGCGAAATGTTGTAATATATTATATTAATAAAAATAATAATGTGTTTGAGGTCTTTATATATATAAGAAGCTTAGAAAAATTATAAATAAATTTTTTTAAAAAAATTAGATAAGCAATATTAATTAATGAAGATAATATTTAATGCTAGATAATATCGTACAAACATTTTGAATTATTTGAATAAAAGTTAAAGTTATACTACATTGTACAATTTGATTCAATCCATTTTATACTATTTAAATTATATTGGTCGGTAATTGAAAGGATTAACAAATTCAACTAATATTTGTAAAATTTTATCGAATTGAAAAATATTTAATTTTAGAAAAATAATATACAATGTTATCAAATTATTTTAAGAAGAAAGATTAGAATCATAAACGATAGAAACTTAAAACGATTTGGATGACGATATTATTACAAATTTTTCTATGAATTCTTAAAAAAAGAACTCGTGAATATCAAGTCTTTACAATATACAGTTAATTTTAAAAAATTGAATTTAAGAACTAAGGTTAAGCATAGAATATAAACAAATTATTACCTTATTTGTTAATAAATTTTTAGTTTACAAATATGTCTCGTAATTTTTCAAATTAAATTTTTTAATAGAAAAAGAAATTAAGATGACATATAATTAATTTTTTTAGAAAATATTAAAAATAAAATCGTTCATATATAAATAATTTATATGTGTACTACATATTTAAATAGGTTAGAATTATAAATAGTCAGGTATTTCGGTGGTAATGTCTTACATGAAAATCATACACATTGATAAATAATTAACTTGTATTTGATATAGCTGGGGCGCTGCACAATATTTACCAATAAGAAAACAATCAAGAATGTTATAGTTGCATGGTGCACGGGTTATTATGCTAGTTATATTAATGATCGGAAGCTATAGTGTATAGTATTTGATATGTGGATGTGTATTTCTGAATGTGTAAAGGTAATATGTATTAAATTTAAAAGATAAGATTTTTATTTAGAAGAGACAATATTAATGATTGAAACATATAATGTAATCGGCGT
>PHNY01107258.1:20704-38404 GCA_003724115.2 Anethum foeniculum | reverse complement strand
ATTGTTGGTCAATAAAAGGTTGAGCGTTTGATGCTCGTAAATTGTGTGTGATTTACATTTGCTTGGTAATCAAACACACTTGCACACACGTGGGATCTTGTTGTGCGTTGGTTCATTTATATTCCGCTGTTGCTTGGGTTGCTGGGGTTGCTGGGGCCGCTGGGGCCGCTGTTGTGACAATCTCTCGGTAAGGCTGACTGCTTGGTGTTTGAGGGCGACTGGGCAGGCCGCGCAGGTTCAGAAAATTTGTGCTGAAAATCTGTCCCTGTGACACTTAGGATTGTACAAATCCACTACATATCATTATAGAAGCAAACAATCAGTAAGAAAGACAGACAATCGATTTAAAACTCATAATAAAGTCATTTAACTCGACCCACCAATTCGGCAACAAAACATATCAATTATATACATGAAACGATTGTAAACGAGTAACTAAAGCTATTTGTAACATCAAAATCGACGAAAAATCAACATATTAAAAACCCCCCAATTTAGACGAAGAACCCTAAAAGAATGAATCGAAAAATTACCCAAATTTCAGTTGTTTTGATGAAAGAATTGGATAGTAAAGCTCGAGAGCTTCACAACGGGTATTCATATGCTCGATTTGGATATCAGAATCATCCTCAAACTTCAGTTTGATTCTCAGAAATCCTCAAGAACAATTTTCAGAGAATTTTCCAGATTTTCTTTAATTTTTCTGATTTTATCAAAATTATTAATTAATAAAATCAATTTATAGTTATATAGAAATACCCCAAAGATCATTTAGGGCCTAATTATATCGTTTAATAGAAATAATTAGCCCAAAATTAATAATTAACGGGGAATCATTTTTATTTCAAATAAATATAAAAATTATGCATGAAAGTCCCACGATTTTATAAAAATAAAAACATGAATTTTGTGGGCTTTAACGTCCCGATAGGGGCCCGATCGGATAACTTTTTCTAAAACGAAAGATTTTCTAAATTAAAAATATATCCCGAAAACAATTATAGAACATGTCCACTCACGCAAAACGAGACAGAACGCGCAACACGTAACATACGCTATTAGACACGCGTCCAAATAACATATAATCTCACATAAACGTATTTTAAACGCATTACAATTTTTTAAAATATTCTGATCCTCACTAAACCACGAGTAACATTTATCACATAACCCTTATGATCAGAATCATCTCCAAATAAAATAATTATAATAATATTTCATTTACCATATAATTAAACCATCTCTAAAATAATTTATTTCGAATATTTTTATAATTTAAGTAAATAAACTCTTGGTCCCAAAGAAAATACCGGATAAAATTTTAACGCGGATAAAATATCCTTTCGATCCCTGAAATTTTAAAATAAACTCACTTTACTGTTATTGCTGAATGATCGAATTTTAATGAAATCCTAAAAATAGTAAAAGTAATATATTACTTTCATAATACCAACAAGGATCGATACCACATTACCGATTAACATATTGTCCACTTAAGAACGAGAAAAACATCAGACAGGAATAAAATATCCATAATTTTATTCCTTCAAATTGGAACACTCACATAAAGCATTCAAAGAATTATAAAATAAATTCTGAAAAATACGGGATATTACAATCTACCCCCCTTATAAGGATTCCGTCCTCGGAATCAGTCGAAGAAGACGCTAAGGTCCTTCTTGACAACTTTTCAGTCAAAACACAATTGCCACGAAACCAATTCTTTTATCTTTAACATTCCTTCGCTATATCTGAAACTCTTACCAGGTTCTCCACATAGGACAAACCTGGTTAAATCATAACATATTCCCGCTCTCTCATGAGCCAATCCTTAAATTTAGATACTTTGCTTTGATACAAGAAACAAATTATACAAATTTTCAAAATTTGACGATAGTGTCAACTCATAACTGACTTTTGTTTTTGAGTATCGAGTAAAGTATTAAACTTCTTCTCTATCACAACTGTCACTAAAATTCCACGCTGCACTTTTGCCTTTTCCTATTGCGATTTGACCAACTTTCTAAAGGAATACTTATACTGATAAAAGGGAACGAGCTGACTCCGTTTTATGCCACTCGTAGTCTAATGCAAATACCCGTAGTATCTTTTTTTTCGTCTGGTTTGTCGTTTCGCTTCTTCCGTCTGTATGCCAACGGTATGTCATCCCCAAATTCAGTTTGGTTTTCAACGTTCCCGTAATTGTGCTCGTTTCGCTTCCTCCGTCTGCATGCGAATGATATATCGTATTCACATTCAGCTTGATTTTCACCATTCCTGAATTATCTTCAAAATGTTGAATTGAAAACGAGGGTCTCGATGAGATACGTCTAACACTGAAATCTCGTGCCACGTCGCAATCTCCATCAGTTCCTAACAAACTAATTTGTCCCATGAAGCATTTAATCGCGATTCCTGGTCGCTTGTGGTAATTTCATCACAAAGTTTTACTTTAACCTGGCAAGGGTAACTCATTCTAACTTGGTTGGCATACCTTCAAATATTTTCAGAAATACCAAAATCCTGGAACTCTAAAGATAAAAGGTTTCATATCATAACAAGCGTCCCACCATTGTGGTCATCAAATTCCAAATTTTTTTGAGCAATCAATATTTGAACTAAAAAGTGACTGAGAGATCAGTATGATCAAAAGAACCCGACGTTGTGTGCCTTAGTTCTGGCAATTACAATAAAAGGTGATCAGTCTTTATCGTAAAACACAACACACCAACGATGGCGTCCCATCTAACTTCTATCACGCAGACAGAGAGTCCTGGCGTCCCCTATAAATAGGGTTGTTCATCTCAGTCGGAGTAGAAAAATATGAAAGAAAATCAAAATCAGCTGAATTATCAATGCTTTCCAACAATTGATTCTCTGATGCACACTTTGGATCAAAACTGAGCAAATTCCAAAGGAACCATTTTTTTGAAGAAATAAATAACCAGAAATGAAAATACTGGCACATAACGAGCAAGTGGTGCCACCTCACCAGCAAAACTATCCACCATAAAAGAAAAGTGAAAGTTCAAATATCACAACTTAACAGAGCTATCAAAACTTGAAAATAGGCTTCATGACAGCCTCTAACACAATTCATAACATAAACAAATTGAAAATAAGTGTCAAAAAACCCCTTTGTTAAAAGAAGGGACATACCTTCTAACAAATACCCCTTTTCGAGAGACGTTAAAACTATTTATAGAAAGAGAAGGTATTGTTAAGGTCTTTAAAAATGCCTTCTTTATCAGCTACTTTGATAACTCGTCATCCGATTCAAAGCTCTTCTTCTCCACATCCTAAGGTTATCGATATCCTACATCGTCGTCGATTCGAAATAGCCTCAGAAGATTCCCCAATAGACGTCTGCAGCTGCCAGGAATTCTATCCAACTCAGCGCATTTAGGGCCTAATTATATCGTTTAATAGAAATAATTAGCCCAAAATTAATAATTAACGGAGAATCATTTTTATTTCAAATAAATATAAAAATTATGCCAAAATTCCCCAAAAATTACGAACTTTCCAAAAATGCAAAAATATACAATATTTGAAAGTCCCACGATTTTATACAAATAAAAACATGAATTTTGTGGGCTTTAACGTCCCGATAGGGGCCCGATCGGATAACTTTTTCTAAAACGAAAGATTTTCCAAATTAAAAATATATCCCGAAAACAATTATAGAACATGCCCACTCACGCAAAACGAGATAGAATGCGTAACACGTAACATACGATATTAGACACGCGTCCAAATAACATATAATCTCTTATAAACGCATTTTAAACGCGTTGCAATTTTCTAAAAATATTCTGATCCTTACTACACCACAAGTAACATTTAGCACGTAACCCTTATGATCAGAATCATCTCCACATAAAAAATTAATAATAATATTTCATTTACCATATAATTGAACCATCTCCAAAATAATTCATTTCGAATATTTTTATAATTTAAGTAAATTAACTCTTGGTCCCAAAGAAAATACCGGATGAAATTTTAACACAAATAAAATATCCATTCGATCCCTGAAATTTTAAAATAAACTCACTTTACTTTTATTGCTGAATGATCGAATTTTAATGAAATCTTGAAAATAGTAAAAGTAATTTAATACTTTCATAATACCAACAGGGATCGATACCACATTACCGATTAACATATTGTCCACTTAAGAACGAGAAAAACATCAGACAGGAATAAAATATCCATAATTTTATTCCTCCAAATTGGAACACTCACATAAAGCATTCAAATAATTATAAAATAAATTCTGAAAAATACTGGATATTACAGTTCTCGGGAGAAATTTGCAAGAACACGAATTTGGAGGTTGATGGAATTACAGAGCAAAATATGTAAATTCGAAACTATTTTTACGAAGAACACGAGATATAAATTGATGGATTTTGTAGCTGATCTTGTTTATTGGTTCGTACACATGCGTGAGAAAAAGTATTTATTCTCTCTTTTGGCAAACTGTCAATCATATAAATGGCCGGTTTGGCACGGGCTTATAAGTCACCTTATGACTTATAAGCCCGCGAACACTTATTGATGAGTGTTTGTCGACCCTACTTATAAGTCAAGTTTACAATTTATAACCCGATAAGTTGAATGTTAGTAACGACGTACTTTTTCTCAACTTATTTTGATTTTTCACTTTTTCATTAACTTTAGTTTTAAAATATATATTTTTAAATATTAATCTAATTTAAAATTCATGAATTAAGATAATAATATTCATTTTATTTTTATTTTAGTTCATTTAAGTAAAAAAAATAGTGACTTATAAGTAAAATTATTCAAATACTTACATAACTTAGGAGTATTCATCTACTTATCACTTACAAATCACTTATTCATTTTAAGTCATAAGTTACTTATTTTAAGATTTCTTAAACATACACATAATAAGAGGCCTAGGTATCCTTTTACAGGGGTTCAAGGCACGCATAATTCTTAGAGGACAATTTAACTACATGGGCTAGAGTTTGGTCCGGTACATCAGGCCCAAGTGATAAGTGCATAAATTTACATATTTTATACCTATTTTATTGCTCGCTTTCGTATTTTTATTTATTAATTTATCACATTTACTTTGTTTTGTAGAAAAATAAAAGAAATAATAAAAGGGGATAAAAGCAAGGAAGAGCAAAAGAGGAAAGAGCAAAAAGAGTAAAAAGAAAAAGAGAAAAGAAAAGGGAAAAATGAAGCTTCTTGGAAAAGGCTTAGATGAAATGAATGGCCATGATTTAAACAACATACCCACCTAATGTATGGCTAGGATTGAGCCAAGCCACCCTAAAACCCTATTTTTCCCCTATAAATAGACCCTTCCCCTTTACTTGTAAAACACACCCCCTAGGCTAGGACCCTAGGTTGGACTAAATTAGTTTTCATTTTGTTCTTGTTTTAGCTTTCTTTCATATTTTGCAAACATATCCCTCGGCTAGAACCCTAGAGGGGTCAGATTAGTTGCTCTTTAAATTCTTGTTCTTGTTTAAACACTTTTTAATTTAATGCAAATCTTGTCTTTCAATTCCATTTCTCTTGTTTTTACTTTCAAGTTCTTAGATCTACTTTTGTTTCTTGGCACAAGAACTTTCGTAAAACCAAAAGGAGGATCAATAGTATAAGACTACCCCTTATTAGTGAAAGGATGCCTTAATTTTACTTTATTGCATTGTTCTTGATTTTTCTTAGTTAGTTTTAGTGGTAGATTTAATTTTTGAGCATTGTAATTTAATGGGTTTGGTAGAGTAATTTATTTTGATGTTGGGTGTGTGAGTTAGTGTAGAATTTAATTTTGTGCAAGTGGGTGGGTGTGTGTGAGTTACTCTTTAATTTCCTAGATCTAGTTTATTGTTCATTTTGGTGTTGTTTTGATTAATGTATTCTTGATATGCTAGTGGGTATGTTAGTTTTATTTTAATGTTGGTAAGTTTTGCAAGTTGGTAGTGGTAAGTTTTCTTTAATTTTTAGTTCTAGCCATTTATGTGATTTTTGTTGCGATTTGATTTTTTCCGGCGTTTTTACCGTTTTCCGGCCAAACTCCGGCGTAAAGATCATTTGCATTGGGGTTTGGTTGGTTGCTTCAATAAATTTTAAATTATTTTTCTGCACTAGTTGATTTCCAGCATTTTTATGTTTAGTTAATTTTGTGCAAATGTTTAATTAATCGTTAAAAGTTAATTTAATTTTAAGTTTCTTCCCCTGTTTTCTGCTTATTTTCCTTTCGAATGAGTTGGTTATTTCCCCTGTTTTTGTTTCATTAATCAACCTCAGTTTTACTCCCACCTGCTTTCACCGCTTTTCCAAACCATCACCTCCCTCCTACACTCCTCTGTCTCCTTTTACCTCCGCAAATCATCCTTTAGCCTTTCTCCTTCTTCATTGACCCATTACACCACTCAGAACTCCTGTCCATTTCATAGACACCATCGCAGCCGGCTGCTGCGTTCTCCACCAACACCAATTGAACCTGCGACCAGACCCAATTCGGCACAACCTCAAACGCCTTCCTCTTGACCTCCCTTATCGCTACACAGACCCACTTCTTCCTCCTGTCCAAACTCCAAACAGCAACCGCGTTTCCACCAGCCTTGTGCCACCGCTTCTCACCCCACAATCCTATCCCCTTCTTTTTTCAATTCGACCCAACCACCGACCATTACTTCCTCCTGCAATCACTCAAACCACGCCACCATCACGACTCCAGCCTGCTTTGTTTCCATTCGAATTCAACACACAACCGAGTTGCAAGGTTTATATCCACCGAATCCTTGTTGAGTCACCACTGAGTTGAAACAGCGAGGGAACCGAGTCAATAGCTGAGTTTCTGAGTCACGATTCCAACCAAGTTAGGCCTGAGTTGAGTTAACGAGTTGCAGCAGTTTTGTCAACACTGAGTCCACTCGGTTTTACCGAGTTTGAATTTGTGAACTAACTGGGCAACCGAGTCCTGCAGCTATCTTATGCCAATTTTCTTTGTTAAATTAGTTTAGTTTAAATAATTTAGGAATTTTGTTTGCAAGTATTTTTGGTAGAATGAAAATAATTTGGTTGAGTTGAGTTGAATTTATTGGCTAGTTTTATTTACAAACCCCCCCATGCCGAATTTTCGTTAGGAAAATTAAATTAGTTATTTAATTTTAGAATAATTTTTAATAGTGGTAATTAATTAGTTTAATTTAGATTTAGTTTAGATTTAAATTTTGTAATTAAAAATTATATTTAGAAAAATCATCTTTTTATTTAGATTTATTTTTGTAGTTCATTGAAATTAGAAATTAAGGATTGTTTACGAAAATTAATAGTCTCTGTGGACGAACTTAAATATATTAAAACGAGATCGTGCGCTTGCGATTAATTTTAAAACTCATTTTCTGCAACATCACCAAGTCTGTTGGACATTGCTGGCCCGCCGTAGAAATTCCAAAACTATTCATGGCCCAAGCCTTGTACTACGATGTCATGAAGCTAGGCAATGATATCTCGTTGCTGAGGAATGAGAACACCTGGAGGCCTTACATGCGACCTCTTGTAATCTGGTCATGCAATGTGGCCTTATAGAAAGCACGTGCTATTACTGATAATCCGTTCACGCATAATGAGACCTGGTCATGGGTCTTAAAGTAAATAATGAATTTAATATAAGTTGATAGCGAGTCGATCCTCAGATGAGCCAGACCACTAGCCTTCAGTCTTGTCGTGTAATAAAAAATTGTCTTCATCTGATGTGATCTTAGAAATATGTATTATACCACCCCAATTTATAATTTAGATTCAAAAAAAGTAAAAAGTCTTCTTCAAAATCTACATAATATTAGCTGAATGGTATTTTTTTCCCGTATTTCAAATACTTCGTACAGTACTCAATAAATTATTTGGGTCCTTTTAATGGTTTAAGTACTTGCGGGATTATTAACAATACCTTTTTTAAAGGATGTTAATAAATTCCAAAACCCATTTCGTCTTACAGTAGCAACAACCGTCTTTTTGATTGGTACCGCAATGGCCCTTTGGTTGAGTATTGGTGCAACATTACCTATTGATAAATCCCTAATATTACCTTGAAAAGACAGTCCCGCAGGGACTTTATGATGTGCTCTCATAGGGTCATGTAGTTATAAATTGTTGTAATTTTATCTTCTACCCGGTATGTAAGCTTGTACTCCCACTTGTCTCTTAAAGCCTCTTTAAAGTATGATGAGAGGACTCCTCTCCTGTTGATATGATAGCATTTCATCCCTCCTAATAATATGAAGACATCAGTGTTACGAGAAGATGACTGCCCTCTTGTTAGTACGAGGACATGACTTTCTTCCCATTAAGAGGCAGACAAGTCTCCTTTTCCGTTGGTTGGATAGGTGCACAAGACACACCTCCTAGTAAGAGGTGGATATGAATCGCTCCTCGTCTAGAGGTGGACATGACTCATTTTTCGTCGAGAGGTGAACATAACTCCCTTTCCGTTGAAAAGATGAACACAACTCACACTAAGAAGATATAACTCACCTCTTACTGACAGGTGGACATGACTCCCCTCCTATATTTTACACGTGTTATCGAATGAAGTCTTGATCAAAATACACAGTCATAATCAATATATAATTACGAGAATTTCAACATATGTCTGAACCTGTTTATTTCGATCCAATATTATAGAATAAATCTATTTAAAAACCATGCACATACTTGGGCATTACCATTGCCATTAAGGCTGATAACGTGGCCGTGTAATAGGCTCTTATTTTCAAGTACCGATTAGAGTGGCTAAAATGATTTGCTCAAAAGATAGTAGAAAATAAAAAATCGGGGCTGAAAAATGAAAAAAATGTGGCACAAGCACAACCAATAGAGTACATAAGATTCAAGACACACACTGACGCTTTCCAATTAAGGCACATGACCAAACGAGCGATGGAGGGTGATCGGCACCTCGCATTCAACACTCTGTATACAACATTTCATTATAACAGGTACATTTAGCTTTCTAAATTATTTCAGGCTCCAGATTTCACTATAGCCCCCACACGTATAACTAATCACCTAACATATTTGCACTAAAATGCCGTGTCTAGATAAAAGCGCTCGCAAAGTTATAAATATTAATACAACTTTTTTACAAATTAAGAGACTTTGAAATACTTAATAATAAACTAATATTGTTAGAAGCATTTTATAGTTGTGCCTAAAAAATTTATAATTTCAACGCTTATGTAAATATGTCTTTTTAAAAAAATATAAAAATAAAAAGAAAAAGAAATAACTGTTGTTTAAGGGTGTATATAAGTTTAAGTTTTTATCGAGCAAAGCTCTGACTTGAAACATTTCAATATTTGATGATCATATTGACCTCAGATATAAAATTGCTTGACTTTTGAGTCTCGCATACCTTAATTAAATATTTATGGAATCATTATTTACGGACTCCCTCTGTCCCCATCATTTCTTTACGGTTTCCTTTTTTAGATGTCCCATCCAATTCTTTACATTTCAAAATTTACCCAAATAGTAACGGGTCCCACTATTTTCTCACTTTTCTTTTCTTTTCACATTACTTTTTACTCCACTATCTCTCTTTTATACATTAAAAATTAATGAGTCCCACCACTTCACCCACTTTTCTTTCTCTTTTCTACTACTTTATACATATTTTTTAACTTCTGTGCCCAAATGGCCGGGATGGAGGGAGTATAATATAAATAGAACTCCATCTGTCCCAACCGTTTCTTTACAGTTTCCTTTTTAGTTTCTTTTTGGGATGTCCCATTCAATTCTTTACGTTTCAAAACTTACCCAAAATAGTAATGAGTCCCATCACTTTCTCACTTTTCTTTCTTTTTCACACTACTTTTCTCCCTTTTATACATTAAAAATTAATAGCACACTTTTCTTTCTATTTTTCAACTATTTTATTTATATTTCTTAACCTCCGTGTCCAAACCATTTGTAAATAAATGGCTGGGACGGAGGGAGTAGAATTTAGTCCTTAGTTTACAAGAGAAAAAGAAAGAGAATGAGAGGTCCAAGTGATTTCTTATCACTTGGATTGGACACGGAGACCAAGAAATAAGAGTAAAGTAGTAGAAAATGTAAGAAAAGTGGGTATAGTGGTGGGACCTATTAATATTTAAGTACGGTTTTTCTACCATATGTCCATGGGCACATGTTAAGCGCGGAAACTTATAAAATTGGGCCAATTTTATTGGTTGAGTTTTTGTGAATGTAGGGAGGTCCACCACTATTTAAAGAATGAACCAATCAAAATGGTTTAAAATTATGAACTTCCGCGCTTATTATGTGCCCATGGGCACATGATAGAAAATTCGTAGAAAATTCGATTTAAGTAATTGATTAGAGAAATAGTGAAAGTTAGTAGGAAGAAGTGGGTCCATTAAAGTTTTTAAATTATTAAAACTTTACTATTTTAGGAAAGTTTTGGAATGTAAAGAATTGGATAGGACATCCTAAAATAGAAAATGATAAGAATTGAAATGGACGGAGTGAGTAATAACTGAGAGTAAAATACAGGCAGAGGACGGAGGGTGGTAGGTGAGTTTGAAAGAGTAGTCTGGTTTGGTTGGCTTGCGTGCCTCCATAAAGCCCCCTCACCCCCCCCACCTATCTCTCATTCTCAACTATTCTCTCATATTTTCCCAACTATATTTTGCTAACTGTCCTTGTTTTCATCTCCAAGTACACACATTTTCTCCAGTTGCCGGCCGGCCTTTGATAACTTTTTTAACTTGAGCAAACATGCAATCAGGAGAGATCAAGTTATCCCCGTTTGATTTTATGGCTGGTTTTTTAAAACGAGGTTCTGCTGACCTCACCAACTCTTCTGACTCTGTTGCTTCTTCCTCGCCGTTACTGTTGGACAATCGGGAGCTGTTGTTGCTTCTCACTACTTCAGTTGCCCTGTTGATTGGATGTGTTTTTGTTTTCGTGTGGAGAAGATCCAGTGACAAGTCGGCTAAGAGTTTCGAACCGGTTAAGTTAGTTAAACCCAAAGTTGATGAACCGGATGAGGAAGTTGATGATGGTAACAAAAAGGTTACTATCTTCTTCGGCACGCAAACCGGTACCGCTGAAGGCTTTGCTAAGGTATGTTATGTACTTTCCATTAATCGATACTATGGTGTTAAGTACTTTGATTGTCTACAATTTTAAGGTGTTAGACGAATACCTCGTAGAATTTCATGTCGTACTAGTTCTTCGGAACAGTAATATGTTGTGTCGTGTCTCTTTTCAAATTTGTTTAAAGGATATCTCTTTTTTTTTTTTTTTATGTTGAATAAACTTAGTTAAAATTAATTAAATTAGGCACTTGCGGAGGAAGCTAAAGCAAGATACGAAAAGGCTACATTCAAAGTTATTGATTTGGTGAGTTTTTACTTGTTTTATTTGTTACTTGATGCATTTGAAACTTTTTTGTTTTACATATGTGATTACTAAATGGGTGGATGATTTTACAGGATGATTACGCGGCTGAAGATGACGAGTACCAGACTAAATTAAAAAAAGAAACCATAGCCTTCTTCTTCTTAGCTACGTGAGTTTTTTATATGGTCTATTCGTTTATTTACATCCATGTATTGTACTCTATGTTAATTGTTTCTGTAGGTTGGCTTCAACATATATAGCAACTCTTTCTAAATTCATTTTTTTTAATTGTCGGTGTAGATATGGTGATGGTGAACCAACGGACAACGCAGCTAGATTCTACAAGTGGTTTTCAGAGGTAAGTTTCATTTCCTGTTCTATGATTTTTTACTTGTCCATGTAAAATTGGATTTGCAGTTAATTTTAGGTTAATTCAAAACAGGGAAAAGAGAAGGGGGAATGGCTTAACAATCTCCAGTATGGAGTATTTGGCCTTGGCAACAGACAGTATGAGCATTTTAACAAGGTGTGAAATAAATGCCTATAGATTAAAAAAAAAAGATTTTATTTTACTTCACTTGTACAACTATACTTAATTGTTGTTAATTTCTGAAAAATAGATTGCAAAGGATGTGGATGACGGCCTTGCAGAGCAGGGTATGTAAATCTAAAGCCTTTCTATTTTATGTTTTGTTTTTAGGTTAAATGTATTGATAATGTAGTGCTTCATTGGAGACGTGTATGACTGCTTGTGTGCCGTATATTCTTGTTAACTTCCCTTGTCAAGTTCAGTTTATGTTTTAATCAAACGCTTGGCATCTCTTTTTCACCATTTGCAGGTGCCAAGAGACTTGTTCCAGTGGGTATGGGAGATGATGATCAATGCATTGAAGATGACTTCACTGCATGGTATGACAACCTAAGCAGAATGATATCACATATGTTAAATAGATTGAGTTTTGGTATACTAATGAATGTAAGCTTGATAACCTTAATAAACTGATGTCAATTTAGGCGAGAGTTGGTGTGGCCTGAGCTAGACCAACTGCTTCGGGATGAAGAGGATGGAGCTATTGCCACTCCTTACACTGCTGCTGTATTAGAATATCGGGTGGTCTTTCATGATCAAACCGATTCATCTTTGTTGGATAGAACTTTTAGTATGTCAAATGGTCATTCTACTTATGATGCTCAACATCCTTGCAGGTATCTT
This sequence comes from Anethum foeniculum, assembly GCA_003724115.2. Lineage (NCBI taxonomy): Eukaryota > Viridiplantae > Streptophyta > Magnoliopsida > Apiales > Apiaceae > Anethum > Anethum foeniculum. The sequence goes on along the minus strand of PHNY01107258.1, from coordinate 25,794 downwards.
GATATAATGATCCAAATTTTTATCTTGCTTTTCAATATTTTGATATTCTTAGACTCCCTTTGGCCTAATTTATGATTATATGATATTTTATGGGTGCAGAGCTAATGTATCTGTAAAAAGAGAGCTTCATACCCCTGAATCTGATCGATCTTGCACTCATCTGGAATTTGACATTTCCCACACCGGTCTCACGTAAATATCTTTCCTTTACCTAGTCACTACAGTTTGTCATTAGCAGCAATATATAATTTAACTTCATTTATAAAATTTATATTGGAATCTGAGTCATTTTCCTACTTATATGCAAAAAACGGTCTAACACCACGATTTTACAGAAAGATTAACAGTTACATGTTTGTATACTCAGATATGAGACCGGTGATCATGTTGGAGTGTACACGGAAAATCTGATTGAAGTAGTTGAAGAGGCTGAAAGATTACTAGCTATATCACCGGGCACTTATTTCTCCATCCACACTGAGGCAGAGGATGGAACACCACTTAGCGGAGGCTCCCTGCTACCTCCCTTCCCACCTTGCACTTTAAGGCAGGCACTGACTAGATATGCAGATCTTTTAAGTTCTCCGAAGAAGGTAGGTTCTCTTCTCATTGGCTAATGCATTGTTTATCTACGTTACAATGCGACTAAGGATTGCATATGTCTTGCAGTCAGCTTTGCTTGCTCTTGCAGCTCATGCATCTGATTCTACTGAAGCTGAAAGACTAAGATTTCTTGCATCTCCTGCTGGAAAGGTTTGGATTCCTTTTCTGATGTCTCACAGGGTCAAAATGGATCTCTTTTTATGCTGTACTAACATTTATTGTGTTTTCTTTAGGATGAATATGCTCAATGGATAGTTGCCAGTCAGAGAAGCCTGCTTGAGGTCCTGACAGAGTTCCCATCGGCCAAACCTCCGCTTGGGGTTTTCTTTGCATCTGTTGTGCCACGGTTGCAGCCTAGATACTATTCTATATCTTCCTCACCAAGGTAGATACTCCACCACTTTCTCAGTCTTTCTCTTATCGTTTTACTGATTTCCTAATGTAACAAAGGCATATGTTGCACTCATCAATGGATGTTAATGTAATCATTGTGTTTTTAAATATCTAGTCTACTTCAACAAACCTTGGGTAGTTAGATTAATAATTTAAATTTCACATTTATTACTGATTATGATAATTCTTCTAAAGTTTGTTTATTAGTATTTTCTCGCAGCAGTATTTATGTAGCAAGAGTGTACTTCGTGCACCTAATCATCCTTCCACAGTTGCATATAACTATCTTTCTTCATACAGGATTGCTCCATCAAGAATTCATGTTACTTGTGCATTGGTTTATGAGAGAACTCCTGCAGGACGAATCCACAAAGGCGTCTGTTCAACTTGGATGAAGGTAATTTCAGAACACCGTATACTGATGAAGTTGGTAATTACTTAAGACGGGTTTTATGAATATGGAGGTTTAAATAACATAATAAATTTAACGGTTTCCTTTGTAATCAAAAGCTAGCTTTCTTTTATCCCGATCTCAGTGTTCCAATGTAGCAAGCAGAGATTTTTTCTAATGAATGCTTCATTATTTCATGCTAAATATGTATCCATTTACAGAATGCTGTGCCATTGGAAGAAAGCGATGATTGCAGCTGGGCACCCATTTTCGTTCGACAGTCTAATTTTAAGCTTCCTTCTGATTCTAAAGTGCCTATTATAATGATTGGTCCTGGCACTGGATTGGCACCCTTTAGGGGATTCCTTCAGGTATTTTTGCAACACAATGTTTCAATTGTCATCTTTATTCTTCTTTTCAGTATACTTATAATATTTTGTCTGTCTGGCTCCAGAAAAGATTAGCTTTAAAAGAATCTGGTGTGGAGCTGGGACATGCAGTATTATATTTCGGATGCAGGAACAGGAAATTGGTAAGTCATCATTTAATCATTTATTATGCATGACTGAATGTATCCCGTGGATTTCATTTCATTTAAAATAACGTGACTTCAATATGGGCTGCTATTTCAGGATTTTATTTACAATGACGAGCTCAACCACTTTGTGGAAACTGGTGCAATGTCCGAGATGGTTTTGGCGTTCTCACGCGAGGGCCCAACAAAGGAATATGTGCAACATAAGATGAGCCAGAAAGTATGGAGCTTATAGAGTCGCCATGTTTGAATTTGGAGCTATAGAGTCGTCACATTTGAATTTTCAAGTTATTTATACTCTGTCTTTGTAAGATTTTAATCTTCCCTTTTCTTTCTCTCTCTCTCTTTTTGTTTGACTAGGCTGCAGAGATTTGGGACATGGTTTCTCAGGGAGCCTATATTTATGTTTGTGGTGATGCCAAGGGCATGGCCAGAGATGTTCATCGGATGCTCCACACTATTGCACAAGAGCAGGTATGCTGATACAATTTATCTTCTCATTATGCAACAAAAGTTTATGAATTTACTTACATTGCAATGTTGGTTTCCGTTAGGCTATCATATCGTGCTGGTTATGTGATCCCTATGCTTTTGTTTGGGAAGGACGAAACTCCATGTATATATAGATAATAACCTAGGGAACAGCCTAGATGCTGTCTAAAAACCAAACATACCCTGTCTAAGACCCCAAAAAATAGGCTGGAAATGATGATAAAAGTACAAAGTGAAACGCACAAACAAGCACTCAATATTTGAAGTAACTAGCAAGAGAATATGCAGAAGATTGAAAAATTATAGTAGCATTTGGTTTATGTTCCTAATTATGATTGCTGAGTATTGTTCGAAAATAGTAGTCGACTTAATAGGTTAAATGGATTAAATTTCAGGGAGGTTTGGACAGCAGTAAGGCTGAGAGCTTGGTGAAAAATCTTCAGATCAGTGGAAGATACCTTCGTGATGTGTGGTAATAACTTTCGCAGTGTTCCAACTATCTCTGTAGTTGATGCCAACTCAATGGGGATCAAGATCTGAACTAATTTGCAAAATATGAAATGCTGAAGGTTACAGACTCTGCAACCTTGTTAATGTTGATGTGGCATAATATTCTTTTGTAATTTTAAAGTTTAATTCTTTTTGTGCCTTAGTAGTATATACACATATATGTATTAGTTTCGTAGCGAAATATTGTGCAAACGATGACTAAGACTATGTATCATCATGAGCTAGTGAAGATGTATGAGGAAGATATATGTATCTTTGTTGCAATAGTGACACAATGGTATGCATACAAGTTACAAGGTAAGATGAGAAAGTGATTGGAGATGTGCTCATTGGATTTAACTGCCATCACAGTTTATAAGAAGTGAGAACTAAAAAAAAAAAAAAAAAGGGTTCATACGGATGAAGGCTGTTTTGTCCCTTTTATTATTAGGTTAACAAATGACCAAGACCTCTCACTCCTTGTAACAAGTATATGACGGTAAAATAAAGGCGATTAAGACTAGTGATAGTCAACATGAACTTTGTTCTGCTGCGGCATTGCATGCACTGGTCAGAAGAGAGTTTAACTGAAGAGGTTGGAACTTGGAAGACTGGGGTCTGGGGAGGTGAATAAGAGGTTATTGTTCAGTATTCAGAAGGGTACAAAACTCGACAAGCAGGCGTTTGAGTATTTTAATTTTTAATAATCGAGTATACATGGAATATAAGCGTCTCACTATTTTAATTTTTAAAATTCAAGTCTACATGAAATATAAGTGTCTGACTATTTAATTTTAATTTTCTTTTTATGGAATGTATATGTGATGTTATTACGTAAAAGAGAGTAATTGGTATTTTTGGTGTCTAACTTGCTCAGATTCAGATATAAGCAATGCAGAGGTGAATGGACGTTAAAACTAACAATCTTTTCCTAAAAATTAACAAAAATAATAATTTTTGAAACATGTGGCTGTTTTCGATTATAGAGTATCACAAAAAAAAAAAGGGTTTGGTATATCCTCTTTATAAATACGTATTTTGTACTCCTTCCGTCCCAATTTACATGTCCACTTTGACTTTTACACGTATTTTAAGGTGTATTAACCGCATAGCTCTATTTATTAATATTATTTTTAATTTTTTTTTAAAATAAAAATTTAAGATTCAAATTTTTATTCACCAAAAAATTTAAAAAAAGATAAACGGAGTTATGCGGTCAATGCACTTTAAAATACATGCAAAAGTCAATGGCCACATGTAAATTGGGATGGAGGGAGTAATAAATTGCGATACCCAGTCTGGGTATCCCATTTGTCCTAAACAAGTACTCCTATTTAATTTTCAAAATTTTGGTATTTTTATTATTGTTTTATAAAAAGATTTAAAAATCGTATCCACGTATTCTTTTCTTTATGGGGGTCGTTTGGTTCAAATTTAATATAGGGTTGGAATCAGAAATCAGAAATCAAATTGAAGTATCAGTTTTGTTACTATATGTTTAGTTGATTGCTGTAATGAATATGTTTGATTTAAAATATTTTATATTATTAATTTTAAATATTTTAAAATATTAATTTAATTATAAATTTAATATATTTTTGGTTCATTTATTTATATTTGTATTAAATTTTACATGAAAGTGTTTAAATAAAAATGAAAATAGTGAAATAGAATTTATTTCTCAAACTCTTGGCTCATACGTACATCCCGTCTTGGTATGAAAAAGTTATGCCTTTGAATTTGATGAATGATATAAAATTATTATTTTTAACTAAAAATAGGTATAAGGTTGAAATGAATTAAATCCAAACTTGATTCCAAAATTTCTTAACTAAACGATCCTTAAATGTGATGAGCGTATATGTCACTATAGTATCAATTTTGTCATAAATTTTTTTATGCATCTTTATTGTACGTAGGGTTGTAATTCGAGTCAAGTCGAGTCGACTTTGTGCTTATCGAATTCGAGTTCGAGTTTTTTTTATTTCGAGTCGAGTCGAGCTTAAAATTTATCAAGTTCAAAATTTGTGTTCGTTTAAATAAGTTTTCGAGTTTATCGAGTTTTTAAACGAGTTTTCAAGTTTATCGAGTTTTATAACGAGTTTTCGAACTTTCGATTTTTTATCGAGTTTTTGAACTTATCGGGTTCTTTTCGAGTTTTCGAGTTTATCAGCTTCTTATGGAATT
>PHNY01107258.1:0-18396 GCA_003724115.2 Anethum foeniculum | reverse complement strand
TTTGTGACATTTCATATAAAAAATAATAATTTATAATTTTTTTTAACAGGTAGGGATTTATAATTTTATACTCAACATAATATTTTATAATGACAATAGTACTATTAATAACAAAACATTAGAAAAAATAAAAATTTCTAATATATTTAGGAGACAATTATAACAAATAAATTAAACAAAACACAAAGAAAAACATAATATATATATATGTATGTATGTATATATATATATATATATATATATATATATATATAGTGAAACTTCTTTTATTATAAAATTTATAAAAAAAATTAATAAGATTAAATAATTTTATAAATTTCCAACTATCCTCAATAAATTATCAATTTTTTCAAAATATTTTATTTCAATTGTTCATATTTTAAATTTGTTTATCTTTATCTTTTTTTCTTATAAACATTTGTTTAAGTTAAGTCAGATGTAGATGTGTGCAAACAGTCACCTGCTCCGCTAAAATTTTGGACGGAGTCATTACTCACTCCGTCAAAACTTTGAGCGGAGCCAAATGTTTCTCCTCCTACTCCGCTATAAATTACAGAGGAGTGACATAACTTTTTTTTTAATCCTGACCATTAGAAAATTGATCCAACGGTCAGAAAACTGATTGTTACATAAATGGTCCTTAACAATCGATTGTTAGGGACCATGATCCTTCTTTTTGCTGCCTATTCATTACTTTATTTTTTGAGGACATGGGCGTTATTTCACGACCAATCATAGTTGACAAATTTTCTGTCAATAAAAATTATAAAGTAATGGTAGAATTTTATAATTTTTTACTAAAATTTGTCCCAAAATGACATGTGATAAATTATAATTCCTGGACTCATATGTACAATGAGCCCATCATTTTATAAAAGTGATTATCAATCAACTCTGGTCATGTGTCATTTGGGACAAATTTTGAGATATTATATTATCCTTGTATATTTCCGTGACCTTTCAAAATAGTTGCCGATAAGGTTCTAAGAGTAAGTCGTGATGCTGAAATAAATGTTATTGCTATAATATAGTATTCAAGCGGAAAAAATCTCACTTTTAATCGGATGCTAAACTGAGATGTAAAATATCGAAATATTATATTTGGGGCTAAATATAGAATAAGTATAAATAAAATTATAATGACACATAATCATGCAAGTGGTAAAATAAATTAATAATGTAATAGTGACAAATATATTTGTGTAATTTAACATTGAAATATGTTTGATGTTATTTTACATTTAATCATTAGAGTATTAGTTTTATATTAATATCAAAAATCATTTTTAATTTTAAATTCATAATAATAATTATACATATAATAGCACCACCAGACTTTTCTAACCAATGGTTGAAGTCCTAAATTTCGATTTTTCATAATGGCCTCGTGGCTTATACGCATTAAAACACAGGGATAGGATATAAATAATCCTAGCTAGTTTGGGCCATGGTTAAGCCCACTTCAGCACTGATTTTAGTCCCGGTTTATTTGGGTCCAGTCCAATAGCGGCCCAGACCTACAACCCATCAAGCAATAATGACTAGATTGACACATGGACATGTGGAGCACGAGTCATGGCTAGGGACCACTCGTGATGGTGACAACTAATGATTGCCAATGATGAGCACAATCAAAGCACACATCAGAATATTCCTATCACACTTTCCCACAATTTTCACCTGGACACGTGTAAAACATCCATGAGTGCCAACGTCCTCCTCACCCGGTAACGGGCGGTCCAGATCACAGGTACATTTCCCTAAACCCTAATCTTCGGCCAATAAATAGAGTTAGGATAAAGGGTACATGGGTTGGTCACTTTTCAGTCATCACTATATTTTATACACACACTTACCTCCATTGTAGATCTCTCCCTTTTTTTGTCATCTCCTTCCAAAAAATTATTTCTTCGTTGGAGGCGTCGCGGGGCTCAAACTCCCCTCCGATATTAGTTTGCAGACACCCACCATAAGCGGCGTTGGAAGGACAAGATCGGGATAGAAAGTTATCGCACAGTGTACAGTACATGTGTTATGTGTATGGGTAACCGTATTTATGTTATCGAGCTAAATTAAATGGCGAACCAACTGTACTAATAGTGGGAGTGAGATTAAAGTAACGGCTCCGACCGGTTTGAGAGTCAAATTGCGAGCCCTTCGGCGACCTTAGCGCGGTCATCTCCCTAACCTATGTAGTATTTTCGAGTTACAAGATTTTCTCATTTTTTATATCTACTACTTTATTTATATTTACGACTAACAAGTAATAATACTTATGTTTGATTCGCTATCGTCTCTTTTGGCTTGCTTCTTCTTCAAGTATTATATGGGCATCCCAATAAATATTTATATTTCATTGTGAATTATATTTTGTTGATGATTAATTTCGTAAATAAGATGGAAGTCGAAAGCAACTCCTGACATTTTCAAGATAGTTTTTTTTTTTTTTTCCTAAATTTGCTAGATAACCGGGAGTATATTACAAATTACACATGAACTCCGTGTAGTTTTTATATTAGTTTGTGCAGCAACTTAGACGAGAGAAACACTAGACTTTTGCATTAAGAAGCAAACATCCCCCAGTGTGTGTTGCAAGCCAGTTGGCCACTTGTATCATATAATTAACGGTTTTAAGTAAGCTCCATTCTTTTCCCTAATTTACGAGTGTCTGCTCAACTAGGGATTACAAATGATCCCACTCAGTCTCCATTATCTTTAAAATTAAACACACGAATGCAACTGCAGCATGACATACTAAGAAGGAGACCGAAGGTTAAGGTTTTGAGTGCAGTCTAGTATTTTATTTATTCGTTCAAATTTCAATGCCCATTAAAAAAAAAATGAAACGCCAACTTTGTGATGAGAAAAAGCAGAGTTGAATCTTGAATGCCTCAAGAGTAGGGCGGTTCCACACACATTTCCTGACTCTCTCCCCCGACATTTGTGGTCTCTCTCCATCTTTACATTGTTAATTTTATTTATAATTCATCGTGAATCCATATATACTTTGCTCATATTAATGTGAGACAAGTTTATGTATGTTATTTGTAGTTTGAGCAAATAAGTTGGCTAGTTAATACAGACTTCGAAATTGAACACTTAATTAACTCTTAGAGTTTCATTCAAGCCTTTGTCAACATATTAGTGTAGAAAAATAAGATGAAGAGCAACAGTAGCAGTAGTTATAATGAGTGTGATAGACAAGATGATCGAGAGTTATTGAAGAGAAGATGGGGTGATGAGAGGTTGAGATCGCTATTCTCTGGCGTAGAGAATATGGCTGGTGTAGCAGCACCAACTCCTCCGGTGATGATGTCCTTATTATCAGGCCCCCCAGTCAAAAAATTTCTTAAATCAGGAACTAGAGCAGGAGGAGGTGGTGGTCTGGGTTTAATTGATAACAAAGATGATATCATGGTACTTAATTCTACTCCTACGATGAACCCACCTCCTGCTGTGACTGTGGTGCTGGAAGGGCGTTCTATCTGCCAGCGCGTCAGCCTTCACAAACATGCAAGCTACCAGAGCCTTGCCAAGGCCCTCCGTCAAATGTTTGTGGTGGACGAGGATACTTACAGTAACAATGCCGCTGCTCATGCTCACGATCTTCATCTCTCTAATGCTATACCTGGTCATCTCATTGCTTATGAAGATATGGAAAATGATCTCCTGCTTGTTGGCGATCTTAACTGGGAGTAAGTCTCCTATTCTTTTCTTCATTAAATTTGTGTTTGATTAAACAATATAAAGTATAAGATGGCTAATTCGCTCTGTCACAAACTTAACTTCTTCGTTGCTTGCGGCTGTTTCAAGTAACAACTGAAATACTATTTCTTGATCATAAAATTCTTCTCACAATCTCACAAGTTCATGTTGATTTTTTTGGGTGGTAAAAGTGATTTTGTTAGGGTAGCCAAGAGAATCCGTATACTGCCGGCAAAGACAAATTCAAGAAAGGGAAAAGTGGTCGCAAGGACCTAACTCGAAAATAATCCGGATGGTTTCTGCTTAATTTGCACAATGGGAGTTGCATGAATCTTCAAGCCATTGTTAAATTAATCTCTCTTGTGCGTATTTGTGATAAACCCATGACATGCTCGCTTTGGTGAATTCGTGGAGATTTTTCTGATATGTACTTCTATTTCTCTTCACTCTCTTCTATCAATTGTGGACTCTTTGCAACCTGTACAATTATCTAGTAATTACCTACACCAGCATCGAAGTTTTAATTATCACTTAAATTGCTTCTAACATAGATTTCACATTCATTCAATCTTACTTGATTTTACTTGCATTGGAAATAACAAAACTACTAAGAGAATCATCAAGAGTTCTTACAATATTCACACTGAAAACAATACTGTATTATGCTTATACTTTTCCAGCAAAAGTGATTAAATAAACCATGTCAGATTCTGGTTTATTTGAAAATAACATTAGCTAATGTAGAATCTTGGGCTATTTAACAATATTGAAACAACCAAATTGTAGCAAACGAGCTATATAAAGGAAAGAAAAACCGCTGTCTGAATGTGAAAAGTTTAAATGCCAGTATATGGTAATGGCTACATTTTTTGAATACCTTAAATATGTTTAGTTTCCACAAATTTCGGATGAACAAGTTTTAACAATATTGCCTCAGATTCGCCTCCAATGCCTTCTGATGCATGCTAGTCTCACAAAGATCGAATAGCGATTCCAACTAGTACCCACGGTATTTAAGCTGCTTCATCTACAAATGAAGGAAGACCCCAATCGGCTGGTTGAAAATCCAGTAAAGACTTCAGAATTTCGTCTGCGGTGTCAAGATAGGAGCTGTCTAGCCTTGGATCTGGAACCATAACCACAGACCTGCATATACTGAAATATTATTACCACGAAAAGATTGATGCATTCATCATAATTCCTAATAATTTATAAATGCATAACCTCAATAATAAATATCCGAATCTATATGCGTCAAAGCAAATTTGGTAATTTAAATGCATTAGAATGCAATAAGCTTTCAGGCTTGAAAGAGGTACCATACTAAATATTTAGGAACCACAATTAACTAGTAAAAAGACTCCACGGGTTTTCAGTGATCAACTTTCTCCAAAATTTATTAATTATAATCAGCATACTGGAATAAATTCTACAACATCAGAGTTCAACAATTGAGGCCTCAATGTCTTCCTGCAACCATATGATGAAATGCACGCTTGAGCAAATAAAATCAAATCAAAGCTATAAAATCATGTGTCATTGATACGAAATGGGTGTTTGTAGCACATGAAACAGACAATAGTAGAGTTGGGAACTCAACTTGTGGTAAGAAAACAGAGGACACTGAAAGAAGAATCTAGTTACAATAACGATTACATTACTGGCGATGCATGGATGATTTTTAATATGTTTTATCTTAATATTATTAATATTTTAATATAGGTTTTTTTCCATTAGGAAAACAAAATATAAAAGATAATAAAATATAATAGAGGATGGGGAGCCTGAAATCAGTCTCAGGATTCTTAAGATCACCTACAAACGTCGTCGTATTGTAATCAGTAAACAGTAAGTCATGAGAGTTGTACTTGTACCTTCTTTCTTTTCTTTTAATTTATTTTTCTGTTATTATTTTTGTTTTCTTTAATTTTTATTCATTTACGGATCTCTATGTGTCTCACTCTTTTATCTTTTCCACTGTTATCATTGTTACTTGATTTTTTTTCTCTAAATGTTTGTTAGTTTTAAAATAAATTATACCAAATAAAATGATTTCTAATCTTGTATGTTTTGAAAGAACTTCAAAAAAATTAGATTTTTTTATCTTTTGATAAATATTCTATCTTAAACTAATAATTTTGAAAAATTATATCTCCAATACCAAGAATTAATAAATTTTAATTTAAATACTATTTAATATGAGAATCAATAAAAATATAAACAATGTTAGAAATCGTTGGGTATAATCAGGGGCGGATCTAGAATATATTTTTTAGGGGGACCCTGAGTAAATTTTGGGAAGACCCTTAGCATCATCAATAGACTCTAGACTCTTAAATTGGCTCTTAACCTCAAATTTGAGGAGTGAGATGAATTTTTTGCTCCAATAGACTCTTAGTGGCTCTTAAAATTGCTAAAAGTCTCTTCTCTCTCCTCACTTTTAAGAGCCAATTCTCACTCTTAACTAATATTATATAATATATTCATAAAAAACAATCTCTTTTTCCCTCCACTATCTTTTGTCTCATATGAATTCAAATTGCATTTAATAATAAAAAAATTAATAAAGAGTGAATATAGGAAGCATTGTTGGAGATTAACTTACATTAAAATTTAATGTAAGTTAATATGAACTTGCATTAAAATTTAATATAAACTATTGGCTCTTAGTGATTTAATGGTTAAATCACTCAGAGTCAATATTTTATATTATATTTAGAGAAGAGAGAAAGATGATATTTTGAACTTTTACAAGAGCACTTCCATGTATTTTCAAAACTTTTAATGGTGAAAAAACATAAAATTTGATTTTATGAGGGACACGTGTCCCACCCCGGTGCCCCTGGATCCTCCCTGGGTATAATGCAAAATTAATACGTATTTTACATATTCATGAAAATTAAATAATTTTAATAAATTTATTTACAAAAATGAGTAACAACTAAAATAAAAGTAATATGAAAGTTTGACGAATCACTTAAGTACTAAAGAGGAGGATACGACTCCGACATCATCTCAGGAAGGATCCATGAGATTGATCTCAGGGTCCTTTTTCTCAATATAATAATATACATTTGATTGTATCTTGAGTTAATGGTTTTTTGCTTGTATTTTGAAAATTAATATTATAAAGTCTAATTATAATGTGCTGCTGACGATACTCGAACCTTGAACCTCTTGGAATAGTTTTCAAAATAAATAATATAAATATTTAACTATAATATGCTTAATATTATAAAGTCTAAATATAATGTGTTGTTGATGGGACTCGAACCTTGAACTTCTAGGAATACTTTTGAAAATAAATAATACAAATATTTAACTATAATATGTTGTTGATGGGATTCGAACCTTGAACCGGGGAGTAGTTTAGATATTAAAATAAAGAATATTTTTTTAGTATTACATCTAGCGGTTCTCATTTACCTGCCTTAAAATTAACAACACATTTACCTGCCTTAAAATTAACAACTGTTATTTTGTGTACCGTATACCGTACCAACCAACAACCAACAAATAGAGGTTGTTTCTGCTTATAACAATTCTCATTTATCTTTCTTAAATTTAACGGCTTAGTGTACCTGTACCATACCAGTAACCAACATATAGAGGCTGTTCTGCTAATAATATTATAAATATACATATTTTAGATACTTACATCCCAGCATTCTTGGCTGCAAGGACTCCAGAAGGTGCATCCTCAAAAACTAGAACTTTCTTTGGATCTACCGGTCCACCCTGTTCTTTTCACAAATTTAATTAGAATGTCAGTCAATGTAAGTGATATAAGTAGATGCGTTTGGGTATCATTAACCATCATAACTTGAAGATAAATTTGAAGTACATTAATTAAAAGTAATATTTGAAGTACGTGAAAAATAATCACCTCAAATCTTCTGGCAGCCGCAAGGAATATATCTGGTGCCGGTTTGCCTTGTTTAACTTCTGAATCATCACCATTGACAATGTGATGCATCAAAGAGAACAATTCTTGGTGTCTTTGTGTTTTTAATTCATAGTGATATTTCTTCGATCTAGGAAAAAAATATTAGGTGAGTAATGCTCGTACAATTTTAGGAATGTACTTGAAAGAATAAGTCAAGCTGAAAAACATAAAAGAATGTAGCATACCCTGTTGCCACACATATCGGTATGCTGTTTGCATGTAGATGCCTGATCAAACGACTAGCCCCTAACAGTCATTAAAACTATTGAATTAAAAACAATTTCTTATATAAAAGCTTTCGGCAACAAGAAAATGGATACTAATTAATAAAGCTATCACATACTATTTATTAGTTATATGAATGATAAAATCAAAGATATTAAACTGAATATTGATATTGACTTGCAAATAATAAAAATCATACAAATTCATATAGCTTCGGAATTGTTAAATGTAGTCATTAAATTGCAAACTAAGTCGCAAGTAATACTTGTTGGAACTTGGAACAAGTCCTCCCTCCCCTCCCCAAATTCAATTGGTTAATGTAAAATTTTAATTAATAAAGACTCGCACTGAATCTCAAAAGTAATATCATGGCATAAACACCACAACTGGAACACCATTTTACTACTCAGATATACATGGAGAAGGTAAAGAATCATTTACATGAATTTCTAGTCAACATTGTACAGAAAAATAACATACTAAAGGTTAAGAACATGTCCCTGTTGTCAAGTTCCCCCAGCTGTAGGTATGTTATTAAGGTATGTTGAGCCCTTGGCTGATTCTAGTTTCTTAGACATAAAGAAAACACTTGTGAACATCACAAAATACTGATTTTTTAACTCCAGAGCACATGGCGAACCAACAAAAGCTACAGGTGGTTACCTGAAGTAAACGCACAAGTAAATGTATGTTACCTTTTCATGCTACAATAGGTGTTATAAGTATGTACGTCACAAGTAGTTAATATATTTATGTTGGAATTTCTGAGAGTAAATTTACTCTGATTCTTTCTTTCCATGAAGTAAAATTGATATTAAGTTTGATGAATTTCTCTGGGTTTTCAGTCTAGAAAATAAAGCAATATACTTTAATTGATATATGAAATATCAAAAATAAACTCCCTAATTTTGCCGAGTTACTATATATATATATATATATATATATATATATATACTAATTAAAGTTAAACATGAGGAACAGGTAAAAGTAGGATATGCACACAATTTTCTCCAATCACACTGTCTTTAGTATTTTGATGTCAAATTATTTCTTTTGTTAAAGCTTGCAGTATTATGGAAACAACCTTTCTACTTCTTAGAATTGGAGTAAGGTCTTTATATCTCTTACCTTCCCAGACCCTACTTTTGAGTGGGGATAGACTGGGGATAATTATTTGTCTATGTGTTGTCATGTTCTTCGAGAGAAAATTTAGTTGAGTCGGTTGTCATATTTTTCGAGAGTCATAGTAAAAGTTCTTAGTAGTTAGGTTATACAGCTTTTAGTTACCATCAATTGCGCAATTATTATGATGTTGTCTCAACACGGAACCTTCAAAGACTTTACTGACTGATTGTTTACTTCCTTTTCGTATCACTTCACAGAATGATGATGTACTTTGCTAGTCCTGCTAATGTAGGACAAGAAATTGAAAATCAATAATAAAACAAAGATTAGTCGATAAGCAATGAATTATACGAATCCCATGAATAATCAATAATATTATTCCCAAGAAAAGTGTATAATCGAAGCTTCCGTAATAATGTGGGGATTACAATGCTTATATAGGGAATATAAACCCTAATAAATAACTTAATGGACTAAGGCCCATAAACAATTGGGCTTTATTATAAATAAACTACTTATTTAGTAAACTCCTAGCCCCACATATAAAACATATAGATAAATACATTATATATCTTTCACTGAATGAATATAAACTAATTAATAACATATATATTAATTCTTTATTCTCGTTCCTCATCACCTGCTTAGTGTACACTATCATTTTCTGTCCATAATAATTTACAAATATGAGAGACCAATGGTAAGAAAAACAGTTACAAGAACACCAACCCCCCTGAAAATTTTATTATGGTCAATCGCTGAAGATAATCAACTGCAAAGAATTTGCTGACAGCAGTCATTACGTACAAATCTTAAGGTCTTGTTTATACATTGAACTAGTGATACAGAAGATGCAGATATTTTCCCTACTTGAGTTTATATCTTCTTTAATTACTATAAACTAATGACACGTAATAGGAGGATAGCATTTTAGCAATTTCATTAGCAAGTAAGATGACCGAGACAGTAAATGTTCACAAATTGTTTCAATGATGCACTGTTGATGAACGTATACATGTATGATCAATAGTAATAGTTTCACTCTAATGGAATTCTATGCTCACATTTACCAAGGAAACAAATCTATCCAGTTCTCTTAAATTTTCCAGAGCCTGATCTTCCCTTAGGTTTGCGAAAACCATTAACTAAACAATTAAAGTTTTTTACCGTACACAGTACATGTGAGTTTGTTGCCCTTTTATACAAACACAAATTTGGTGAAAATGTGTTAGGTAGATCTTACTTATGGATACAAGAAATATGTAGCAGAGAGGAAACTTTCAGAAGTTACTCCATATGGGGTAGGCTTACTTTTGTCGGATTAAGGGCACTGGACTAGAAAACATGAAAGCAACTAAAATTATAGCAGTAAGTCCTGCAGTTAGCTTCATTTATTTGTATTTATAAATAATTTAACAAGCTTCCTTTCACAACTCAATTTTTAATATAGTAAAAATTTTGCATAGTTCCAAATCTTATCGTCATTGATTTGTCGTGCTTCTATCAAATCCCCTTCAAAAATGACTAATACTTCCTTCACTATCTAGTTTAACTGCACATGTTCCAGTAGTATATAATTTACGAGTGAGATATGACTTAACACTATTGCTTCAAGATTCACGTGGCATTATACTTTATAGGTAGAAGCCTATCAACAAATTTGTGCTTAGATGGTTTAATGTTTTGAATTTGGATCCTTCCATATAAAACCTTAAGGATAATGCTCTTTTCTCTGGGGCAGTTAGGTATAAGCTGAAACCTAAACTTCGAAGAATATCAAAACTCAAATCCAGTTTACACAAGGAAACTTCTAAATTTCGGGATATCAACATTACAATAAAGAGAATTATAGTTTTATAGGTTAGACGGTGTAAATATGTCATGACTCGTTACAAAAGTACCTTGTACTAAAGTCTAGCATTAAATTGTTGTAACAAGTAGAAGTGAGATCGGTTCTATCCCTAAACCGGAAAAGACAAACTGAGACGAAACACAGACAGGCATATCCTTAAAAAAACAGAAAAGCTACCAACATATGGATGCTAATATATCACAAATGCAAAATAAACATCTAAATCCAATACAAGTAACAGGATGGGACAATGTAGTACCTGGCATTAAATCAGTTGTGGGGAACAATTTCTGCAACGTTTCTTCTCGCTCAACAAGAAACTCCTCAGGACTAAGAGAATCAGTAATTCCAGTTTCATTAACAAACACCTTAGCAGCTTCAATTGCTTTCATCCCCATCATTTTGGCTTTAAGAGACCAGTCGAAAGTTTTATTGTACCTAGCTAGTATCATTTCCTGAACTTGGGTATAAAATTTTTCCGTATCTAGAACAAAATTAAAAACAAATAAATGAACAACACCTAGTATAAGGCAAGTAGAAACATCAGCATTATACAGGTAATTAGATGATAATAAGATTTGAGCATAAGTTAAAATACTAGTCAAGTATAGTAGAATACTAGATAAATGAATAATCAATTGAGAGGGAGTAGTAACCAAGTAAAAGGCCATCCATGTCGAAGATGACGTGAGTGATCTCTGTCGTCGTCGTCGTCGTCGTCATTGCAGTGGTTTAATCGGATCTCGCAGCTTAAATTTCAGACTTCTCAACTGTCAGTAGTCAGTCGTACTGATTTTGGGCTTACTCAAACCTGGGCTCTTAGAGCATGTGCTTAAATACCACCCCTAAACCAACCAAATTCTCACCAATTATTATGAACAGTGCCACCCTACAGTTTGAACTAATTTAATATTATAAATATATTTAAATATAAATATATGTAATAATTTTATTATTTTAGTTACACATATATAATTATTATATACATCTATACAAATTAATTTACAATATATAACATTATTAAATTAAATATAATTTATGAATTGAGGTCAATTTGAGATAAAAAATTAATAAAAAAATTAATTATATATACGAAAATAATATTTTTCAAATTTACATTTTAAATTTTTTGATTTTCTACATTTTTTTAACTTTTTATCAAACGAGGCCTTTTTTACCGTTTAATCCAATTTTTTCCGATTCTTAAACGATTTAAAAAAAAAAAAAATTTTGACCCAATTTTCACTTAATCAGTTCGTTGGCCCACCGAACATCAATTAATCAGTGATTAATCACCGATTTTTAGAACACTGTCCCCGAGCATTAATTACTGGTATCCCCATTTGGTTTGGCTTAAATCCTAAACCGCAACCAAATGCAATTTTTAAAAGAATTCAAACTAACTTGTAATCCAATAAAATCAAAATACTCAGATCGGTTTTAACCGATTCAGATTAATTACTGGGGTGAGTGGACTTCTACGTTGAGTTAGCCACTGTAAACCAGGATCAAATCAACCGGGTCTACTATCTTCTTTTCGTATATTTACTTTCCGCACTTAGTTTACTTGGTTTAAAGTAACTAAAGTTAAAGTAGAGAAAAGAATTTTTCAAAAAGCCAAGCTCTAAATTTTAAAAAAGTGATAAGCTATTCAATTACCCCCTCTAGCTTATCGAACCCACTCACGGTACCTATCAATTGGTATCAGAGCAGTGCTTTTGACCGTATATATCGATTATTAAATTAATCGAGGAATACGACAAAAAATAAAGATCTTAACGGGTTTATCAACTATTGTAAAAGTCCTTAAGCAAAACCTTAAAAAGGACATCTTTTTGATGGCGTACTTAAGAACAATTGGTTACGGGGAAGGACTTTCGAGTTCTCGACCATCTCTATTTGATGGCACAAATTTTGCTACTTGGAAAACACGATTTAGAATTTATGCTAGATCCTAGAGATAAGGTTTGAATGGCTATTGAGGACGGTGTTTTAATTCCTATAAAATCGTAGAGAATGAACTTGTCGAGAAGAAAGTTAGCGAGTATAACCTCGAAGAAGAAAGTCAAATGAACATAGCCGCTAACACGGAAATGGTCTTGACTAGTGTACTTGCGGAAAAAGAATACACACGAGTTAATAATTGCAAGTCCACACAAGAAATATGGAACAAATTAGTCTTTACTTACGAGGGTACAAAAGACATTAAGGAATGCCGAATGGATTCTTTAATTTAAGAATATGAAAATTTTGAACTCCTCGAAAGCGAGACTCTCATCGATATGGAAACAAGATTTACTTGTATAATCGATGAACTTTCACAACTCCGAAAAGCTTATACTACGAACGAGAAAAATCGTAGGATTTTAAAAGTTTTACACCCTAGTTGGAAAGTTAAAGTTACCACAATAAAAGAAATGCATAACCTAAATTCATACTCTATCGAAGCTTATTCGGAAATCTTCGTGCATACGAGGAAGATAATATTCCGGAAAAGGTCCTTTTTAAAATTGAAGACAAAAGGAAGAGTATGACCTTAAAAGAAATTTTAATCGATGAAGATGAAAATGACGATGAGTTGAATGAAGAGTTATAACATCTCGATGAATAAGAGATTGCACTACTTTTAAGACAACTTTATCGGGTTTTGCAAAGTAAGGCTCAAAGGTACGGGAAAGGTTTCCTTAAGTCGAGTAATCAACAACGCATATTTCAACTCAAAAAGAAGGCTTAATTACAAAAGTAATAATTTCCAACCTTCGAACTTTAATAAAGGCAAAGGTATGCAACAACCGAATAATGGTTATAATAATAATAATTAAAAAATTTCGAATAATTATGTTGCACCTATAAGCCGAAGGAATCATCAAACAAAGAAGCACACGATTTGTGTTTCGAGTGGTATCCGGTCACTTTAAACAGGAATGTCAAAAATTGGCTAAAGGTCGTGGCTTTGTTGCCGAAAATGGATGGGACTTAAGTGAAAATGAAGAAACTCCGAAGCAAAGTGAAGTTGGCTATCAACAAATCTTAACACAAAAAGATTTCGAATTTACTAAATTAACTAGTAAATTCGAAACCGAATCTAAGGAATGAGAATATATTGTCTCAGAACTTAAGACGGTTTTGTTGGAAAGTCAAAGGCTCCAAATGAAAATAGTAAGCTCATGGCTCAACTTACTCATCAAGAAACCTTTCTAAATAATAAGATTAATATTTTTTTAACCGAAAAGGAAAATCTTGAGAGAAGGGTAAGACAATTTACTAAGAGTAATGCTATATTAGATAGTATGGTATTTAACTCTAAGGAATCATATAACCGGGAAGGTTTAAGATATAATTCAAACTCTCCTTCTAGAAGGGAAGTTCAAATTCCTAGAACCTCAAAGGATACATCCTCTAAGTCATCTTCGAAGAAATATACGTATTGCAATGAAGACGGACATGTTAGTCTATATTGTAAAGCTAAAGAAGGTGAATATAAGGGGAAATATAAGTGGATTTCTAAAAGTGAAATTAATAAGAAAAGAAATGAAACAAAAGTTGCTCAAAATAAAAGAAAAATAGTCAAGAATGATACGAAGCAACCAAAGTTTCATTATCATCAAGAGCCTGATTAATTTTCAACAAAGGAACGTTAAATATCAAGCTAGTGCAAGCACTAACACTAAACGATTAAACATTCCTAAACAAGGTTATACGGATAAGAATCCAAATGGTTATGATCATACTCGTAATTTAAATATGTATGCTATGCCTAAGAATACGAGTCATTTGCATGCTAGATTAAGTAATAATAATTATGTGCATAATGCTTATCCTAATGCCAATTATAATTTGCACTATCATGATAATTTATATAAGCATTACTCGAATCATCTTGCATATACTAGACTCGTTAATGCTAATATTGTTCCTAGAAATATGAATTATGCTCCTCGTAGAAATTCTTATCATATTTTAAATAGGAATCAAGCATCTAGAAATTATATGGTGTTAACAATAATTATCTTACGCCCAGATTTTTATATGCGAATTCTCATATGCCATATGATGCACTAACACCCAGACCCTCAAGTAAAAAGGGTACCAAACGGTATAATTAATCTTTTGTATAGGTGTGCCTTGTTGCTAAGAAAGACGTGCGGTATCTCGACAGTGGTTGTTCACGATACATGACGGGTAATAAATCTCTTTTGAACAACATTAGAAAGGTTACCGCGGGAATTGTTACATTTGGTGATAGTAGCAAAGGTGATATCATTAGCATTAGTAATCTTGTCAATGGAAACTTTAAAATATGTGACATTCAATTAGTCACAGGATTAAAGTATAATTTGCTTTCGATTAGCAAACTTTGTGATAATGGATGCAAGGTAACATTTTATCCAACTCATTGTTCCGTTTTTGATAAAGATGGAAAGTTGGTCATAACTTGTCCAATGGATTAAAATGTGTACGCTTGTGACTTTAACAACTATGAAAATGTGTGTTTGGTTACCAAAAATGATTATCCATGGTTATGGCACCGAAGAATGGGTCATATTAACATGAAACTCATTAAAACTATATGTTCAAACGATCATGTGCGTGGTTTACTAAAACTCGATTCTATAAAATATCATATATATGAATCATGTGGAATTGGTAAACAAATTTGTTCATCTCATAAAGCCAAATTCATGGTGTCTACAACTAGACCACTTGAGCTTCTACATATGGATCTTATAAGACCCGTTTTCATACAAAGTTTGGGAGGATGTTCGTACACTCTTGTAGTGGTCGATGACTTCTCGCGATATACGTGGACGGAATTCCTAAAAGCAAAAAGCAATACATTTTAATCATTTGTTGCACTTTGAAAAAGAATACAAACTTAACAATAAACGTCTATTGTATACATAAGGACAGATCACGAAAAAGAATTTCAAAACTCCGAGTTTGTAAATATTTATGAAAATAATGGTATTACTCACAACTTCTCTCCTCCTTATACACCTCAATCAAATGGGGTAGTTGAAAAGAAGAATAGAACGTTGCAAGAAAAGGCAAATACTATGTTGAATGAATACTGACGACTTAAATATTTTTGGGCCGAAGCTATGTCAATGGCTTGCTATGTTCTTAATCAAGTACTACTAAGACCTAATAAAATGAATACTCCATATGAGCTTTATTTTAATAAGACCCCAAGGTAAGTTACTTCAAAGTATTTGGAAGTAAGTGCTTTATTTTAAATACTAAAGATTATTTAACAAAATTCGACCCTAAGTCGAGTGAAGGCGTATTTATTGGTTATTCAAATACAAGCAAAGTTTATCTGGTATTTAATCTTAGAACTTTGATGGTAGAAGAATCAATAAATGTAACTTTTGATGAATCAAAACCAATGTCAAAGTATAAAGATTCAGTTAAAGAGGAAAATGATCCAAAAGAAGATTGTCAAGATAATATTGAAAATGCTATTAGATAAATCGAGACTTTTGATCATGGAACACGTGTTCCAAATAATCCTCTTGAAGTAATTGAGGTTGATAATAGACTACCTTCGGATGTACCCCGGGGTAAAAGTCATCCTATTGGGAATATCATAGGAGATTTAAGTAGAGGTGTCCAAACTCGATTTCAAGTACAAAATATTGCTAGTCACTTAGCATTTCGATCACAAATAGAACCTAAAACGGCTAAGAAGCATTACTAGACGAGGATTGGATTCTTACAATGCAAGATGAACTAAATAAATTCACTCAGTAGTAACGTTTGGGAACTAGTCCCGCCTCCACTAAACACTTTCACAGTTGGAACTAAATGGGTCTTCCAAAATAAATTAGACGAAAGCGAAAATGTGATAAGAAATAAAGCACGAGTAGTAGCTCAAGGTTATACACAAATGGAAAGGATAGACTACGATGAAACTTATGCTCTCATAGCTAGACGCGAAGCAATTTGTATGTTCTTAGCATTTGCTTGTCATATAAGGGATTCAAAGTTTATCAAATGGATGTTAAATTCGCATTCCTAAATGGTGTCTTAGAAGAAGAAGTTTATGTAAGACAACCTTCGGGATTCGAAGATTTAACACATCCGGAATATGTGCATAAACTTTACAAAGATTTATACGGAATAAAACAAGCTCCAAGAGCTTGGTATGAGCGTTTAAGCAAATTCCTAGTTAATAGTGGATTTAAAATATGAATTGCTCATACGACTCTATTTATGATGTATGAAGGTGAAGATATTTTGCTCGTTCAAATTTATGTAGATGATATTATCTTTCGTTCGACTAAAGAATTGCTATGTAACGAATTCTCTCAAATTATGAGTAAAGAATTCGAAATGAGCATTATGATAGGAGAACTAAATTTCTTCGTAGGGTTTGCAAATTAAGCAATCTGACGAAGGCATTCTTATATCTCAATCTAAATATTACAAGGAAATGCTTAAGAAATTTGAGATGGAGAATGCTAAGCCACTTAGTAATCCTATGTCTCCTTCGGAGAATTAATTGCAGACGAAATAGGTAGATCGGTTGATAATAAGAAATATCGTGGTATGATATGCAGTTTACTTTATATAATTACTAGTAGACCGGATATTCAATATAGCGTTTGCAAATATGCATGATTTCAAGCGGATCAGAAAGAATCTTATCTATCCGCGATTAAACGAATTTTTAGATATCTTAAAGGTACAACTGAACTCAGACTTGGGCATCCTAAAGAACTACCATTTGACCTAGTGTGTTTTTCTGACTCGAATTATGTGGGTCACTTGATTGATAGAAAAAGCACTAGTGGTACTTGTTAGTTCTTCGGTGGATGCTTATTTTCTTGATTTTCGAAGAAACAAAATTCCGTATCCATGTCTACTGCGGAAGCTAAATAAATAGCGGCAATCTATTTAAGTAAAAATCATGTATCTCACTCTCGTACTAAACATATATATATCCGACATCATTTTTACGTGATCATTTCAATAAAGGTGGTATTTTAATGAACCATATCAATACGAAAAATAATATCGCTGACATATTCACGAAAGCATTGCATTCCGAAAGATTCGCTATATTGCGTTCGCATTTAGGAATGTTGGAATGTAAATCTTAATTAAATGTGGAAATATTCTATGTTTAGTTAGACTTTCATTTTTGAAAATATACGATATTTGATTTTTAGTCAAGTTAATTAAATATCGTAAATAAAATGACGTATATCAAAATTATGACTTAAATCATAAAACTGTGACATATAATTTTGAGATATATTTCAAAATGACATAAATAAAATTAAATATATCTCAAAATTATGATTTTTAATTTTGAAATTTAAGGATATATTTTATGAAAACATTGAAATAATTTTTAGGATTAATAAAATGATTTTAGGAATTAAAAATAAATTTACAAATTTTTTATTCAATTTTTTGAAAATCAAAATAAAATTAGATTAAACGGTTTAATCTCAGCCTTTGATTTTAGGGTTGAACGAATCTGAACTGTCGATTATAAAAAAACATATATATATATATATATATATATATATAT
>PHNY01107251.1:0-11447 GCA_003724115.2 Anethum foeniculum | reverse complement strand
TAAGGGTCGAGTTATGAGTAATTGTGTTGATGAGAAATATAAAGGAAATGTTTTGAAAAGGATTGGTAAGGATTGCAAGTGACAACCCAGATTCCTGACCCTGGATTTAGGGGTGTTACAGTACCCCGTGTACTATCCGTCCATACACAGATTAATCACATCAAATAAATTCATGGGATGTACCCCATGTCGACCAGTATAGATGATAGAGTTCTCCGATCATTTCACCCCCCAATTAGCAAAATATTTTGAAGGAAAAACTTATTGATCCGAACAACTGATCAATCGGACTCAAAAGAAAATTAATTAACGACATGAACAATATGTCATTCTTGACTGCAAGGATTTGATCATCTCAAACATATGAGATTTAATTGAAATGAATAAAATATTTTAGGATTTTCTCGAATGATGAGAATCCCATGTAATACAAATGAATTTAAATAAACAATTTTATACGATATTAAAATTAAAATAATCAGATTTGAAAATAATTGAATTTTCTTTAATACCGGCTCAAGCTCGAATAATAATAATAATAATAATAATAATAATAGTAATAATAATAAAAATAAAAATAAAAAAAATAATAATAATAGNNNNAATAATAACAATAATAATAATAATAATAATAATAATAATAATAATAATAATAATAATAATAATAATAATAATAATAATAATAATAATAATAATAATAATAATAATAATAATAATAATAATCATCTTAATTGGAAGGAAGGGTAGCGGCGGTCGTGAAATATAAGACGGTCTTACAGAAAATAAAACTTAAATAAAGGATATTAGCTATTAAACAAATACTTTCATAAAATCATGCAAGTACTTAAAATGAAAACTATCCATTTCTAATAATTTAAATAATAAAGATATTATTATAAAATAAACTCATTCAGAGATAAAGGAAAAGAAGTACTTGCTTAAGGTTCAACACAAAATAAATAAAGTTAGCTATGATAATACCCACAATGTCCACAATAACTTCTATATAGCTATCTCGCTAGCACGAATGGTTCTATAACAAAAATAAATAAATAAATTTGTTCATAAGAAGAAGTACGTACAATATCAATCAACCTATGTAATAATAGGCAAACACTACATATCTGACTTTAATAGGATATTTTATGTTGGGCTCAAGGCATGTCTGAATACTACATTTAACAAGCCTATACATTGTGACATTGTCACTTACATGACCTAGTGTGTTTTAACACTGAGATATAGTATAGGTCTCCAATGAACTTGTCTTGTTATCATGTACTTAGTTTTATTCTGATTGCTCAAGTAAATAATGAGCTTAGAAAATTTCTAGTGACTAGATTGTATATAGGATCTTGAAGTAATCATCCTGGAAGAAGTTCAAGATTGTTCATGCAGCAGGGTGAGATACTTTGCAGGAATACGATGCAAAAATTATTCTAAGTCCCCATGTCGAGAAGTCAAAATGAACTATGTCGTGAAGTCCGTAAATCTATGTCAAGAAGTGCTGAGTCCGCAAAGTCAAAATGCCTATACCGTGAATTCAGTTTATACCATGTCGCATACTTCTCTCAGCCATACCGAGAAGTCCTCAACATAGCCATGCCGCAAAGTCTCATTTGTAGTATGTCGTGAATTCTTCATACAAAAAAGTCTCAAAGAGCTATGTCGACATGTCTGGAGAAGAGGAGTACTGGAGTTCACGATATCAGCCCTTAGCCATTTAACAACAAGACAAAAGAAGGTACAAGTCAGAAAGAAAATGGAGACAAATACTGGGAGCATCTATACTGGTCTGTGGTCCAACAACAGATGGCAAGTCTACCGCACAACTTGGAGAGAAAGAAACGGAAAAGAAAAGGCTAGTGGTGGTCCTTATCTGCACATTGTACAACTTGCAGTCTGTCACAGTGTACTTACCTGCATTCTGTTACAGCCGTCACTGCAGAAAAAGGGCACCTATGTAAATTGATCTGTGTGCACTAGTTTTGTATATGTCCTATAAATGAAGCACATCAAGTCATTAGCCATAAGAGTGTTAGACAAAAGAATATTCATCTCTTCTTTTCTCTGTAAGAAAACAAGAACAATCAGTTCTCGTTTTGTAGCCAGAATTTTCTACTAGAAGCTGTAGTACTCGATTTACTTTATACAATGTAGATTGAAATATTTGTATGTTCTTGTTTTTACCATTCCGCATTCAAACACACACACACACACACACACACATCACAGTAAACAGTTTTAAAAAGAGATCGAAAATCTTGAAACTATCCATTCACCCCCCTGCATAGTTTCCTTGTGTTAACTCATATCCAACAAGTGGTTTCAGAGCAGGATGTTTAATTCTTAACAGTAAAAGATCAACATGAGTACACAGAAACTAAGTAGTATCAAGATTCCTCAATTTGACAAGGAACACTACAATATATGGAAGAAGAAGATGATGCTTTACATTAGGGCTTCTAACTCCATGTATGTAGATATTCTAAAACATGGACCATTTGTTCCACAAGTGGAGATTCCATAATCAACATCCACACTGATTATACTAAGGCGGTTTAAACCTAAAGATCCAACAAAATATACAGATGCTGAAAAGGATATGGTTGCACTGGATGGATGTCTTCAACTCATCATTTGTGATTCTCTGGACACAAACATGTATGGAGTTGTTGCTCATCTTGAATCAANNNAGAGATGTGGGATCTCATAGAAGTTCTCTGTGAAGGAACTGTTGAAGTCAGAGAAAACAAGAAGCAAATACTTGTCTCTCAGTATGAAGCTTTTATGGCTCAGCCTAAAGAAGGTATTACTAAGGTGTTTGAAAGATTCAACAAGCTGATTAATGAACTGAAGATCTATGGCAAACACAATGAGACCAAGGAGCTAAACATGAAGTTCTTGCTGACTTTGCCAACCCATCTCGAGTCAACGATCTCTTTTCTTTTGAAAAGAGACCTAAACAACATAACCTATGATGTGTTGTATGGGGTGTTGAAAACATATGAGCTGGAGCTATTTCAAAATAGATCAATTTAGGAAAAATAGGGCATAATGGCCAACACATCATGTGCACTCCTGGTTGATAACACAAGCCAAATGATGGATGCTTTAAAGATAAATCAACCCAGGATTGAGGAAATACATGATGAAGCTGTTGAAGAAGAACCAAGTGAAGTAACGGGTCTGCATGAAGAAGACGAGTTCTACAGTTTGTAAGAGCTTGATCAAATGGCCAACAAATCTTTTGCTTATATGGCTAGAAAGTATCCAAACATCAAATTTAAAAGGAAGAAGCCATTCAACCCAAGAACAAGAATAGAAGGTTCAAATAGTTGTGGGAGTTTCAACAAAGGAAAAAGTGCTGCTAGTGGATCTAGCTCTGGATACAAGACTGGGAGTGTGGATAGGTCCAAGATAAGATGCTTCAACTGTCAAGAGCTTGGTCATTTCTCTACTGAGTGTAAAAGGCCAAGACAGGTCAAAAAGGACAAGGCATATCCAGAGCTTGAAGTTAAGTGTAAAGCACTGCTCAGGAAGCAAAACAACAAGGCTTTTATTGTTGAGGGAAAGTGTTGGGATGACTCAGATGAAGATGACAATCGAGAGTACGGGAATTTAGCATTGATGGCTCACTCAAATGAAGGTGATTCATCCTCATCCACTTAGGTACCCATTCTCACCTCTCTTGTTATGTCTCCCTCTCAATATAAGAAAACTGTTGAAGAAATGAACACTGAGATGTTTAATATTCATACTAGCTTGTCAGTAGCTAATGAAGAAATTGACAGAATAACTGCTAAGAACCTTAAGCTTACAGAAAGAAATGAAGAACTTGAGTGGTTTGTGATTAATGTTGATAGTTTAAACCAAGAGGTAGAGTATCTGAAGAATAAGCTTATTTGTGCTTTCCAAATAGAAATTGTTCTTAGAGAAGAACTAGCTGAAAATGAGATTAAGATAAAAGGATATAGAGACTCTGCTAAAATGGTTTAAAACTATCATGAGGAACACACAACTAATGCTAAGGTTGGTATTGGTTTTAATTATGAGAGTGATAAGAAAAGAAAAGGTGACAAGGGCAAAGAGAAGAAGATTTTTGAAAACAAAGATGTTCCTAAAGTTTTAAAGAAGGTAGATAATCCTATCTTCAAGGAAAGTGTTGTTTATTTTGATAAAGAATTGATGGTAATCAAACAGCAATTACTTGAAGAGGAAAAATCTACTGAAGAAGCATCTCTCTCCTTTAAGTCCTTGCCACAGGAAGAAACCAAAACCAATCCTAGTAAGAGCTTTGAGAGTAAAAAAGATATTCCTTATAGGAAAAAGAAATTGGACACAAATGGTAAGGTAGGGGTCAATAAAAGGAACAACTATGCTTATGTGCCAAATGATTCAAGAAAACAATGTCAGAACTGTCTATCTGTGAATCATTTGACACATAGGTGCAACAAACCTTCCAAAACCAGTAAGAATGTTGAAGGAACTCATTCTATTGATAACTTGCATGATTCATTTTATGGTAAACCAAACCGTATGACCTGCTATGTGACTGTGATTGCTAATTGCTTATCTTTAAAACAGAAGTTTGAATCTGCACACTCTCATTATTCACACACACATAAGCACTCTTACATAACAGGGTCCCCAATCAAGTCTGATAGGGCAAAGACTTCTAGTAAGCCTAAAGACACTGGCTTTGTGGCTGTCAACACTTAAGAAGTCCCCTGTGAAAAAGGAGTTCACCACAAATAAAATTGCTTATCTGAAAAATGTTTCTAAACTTCATGGACCCAAACGTGTTTGGATACCAAAGTCAACCTAGATACTATGTGAATGTAGGGCAATAGGAATAAAAGAGTCATTTGGATCTTGGACAGTGGATGCTCAAGTCACGTGACTGGTGATATAGCCCTGCTATCACAATTTGAGAAGAAGGCTGGCCCATCAGTACCCTTTGGAAATTATAACTTTGGTTACACTGTGGGATATGGCAATGTTAAAACTGGAAATGTCATTATTGAAGATGTAGCACTGGTTGAAGGACTGAAGCACAACTTGCCGATTATTGGAAAATTCACCAACAGAGGGTACAAGGTTGAATTCATTGAAGATAAATGTCTTATATCCAACATGGATTGTGGTGAAGTTCTGCCGACTGGTGAGAAGAAGGGAAGCTTATTTGTAGCTGATCTAAAGGCTGTAGACAAAGGAGAAATCTGTTGTTTCTACTCAAAGGCAATCAATCAAGAATTCTGGTTGTGGCACAAGAAACTGTCTCACTTGAATGTCAAGACAATGAATTCTCTAGCTAGAAGAGAACTCATTGGAGACATGCCTGTTTTAGATTTGTCCAAGATGGAGTATGTGAGGCATGTCGGAAAGGAAAGATCAAGAGATCAAGTCACAAAAGTAAATTGATCAACTCCATTGCAAAGCCTCTACAACTGATTCACATGGATTTGTGTGGTCCTGTGAATGTGATGTCTCTTTAAAGAAAGAGATATGCTCTAGTGATGGTTGATGACTACTCTAGATATACTTGGGTGGAATTTCTGTCTACCGAAGATGAAGCTCCACAAGTCATCATAGAGCATATCAAGAAAGTTGATAAAGAAGCATATAACATTGGTGTGTCTATAGCTGCTTTGAGAAGTGATAATGGAACTGAGTTCAGAAATGCTACTATGAATGAATTCTGAAAGGACAGAGGGATTTGTCAACAATTTTCAGCTCCTAGAACTCCACAGCAAAATGGAGTGGTGGAAAGAAAGAATAGAACTCTCATTGAAGCTGTAAGAACAATGTTGTTAGATGCAAAGATCTCTACTAGCTTTTGGGCTGAAGCTGTCAGAACAGCCTGTTATGTGCAGAATAGATCACTAATCAACAAAAGAATAGGCAAGATAGCTTACACATTGACGACAGGGAAAAGAGCATCTTTCAAGCATCTACATGTATTTGGAAGCAAGTGTTTTGTGTTGAAGGACACATCTGAGTATGTAGG
Organism: Anethum foeniculum; assembly: GCA_003724115.2. Classification (NCBI taxonomy): domain Eukaryota; kingdom Viridiplantae; phylum Streptophyta; class Magnoliopsida; order Apiales; family Apiaceae; genus Anethum; species Anethum foeniculum. The sequence goes on along the minus strand of PHNY01107251.1, from coordinate 5,437 downwards.
GAAATTTGATACAAGGCATTTGAATACATATTTCTGGGATACTCTCTAGAAAGGATAACTTATAGAGTGTATGTGCCTGAGCAGCAAAAAGTAATGGAGAGCATGTATGTTACTTTTGATGATGAGAAGTTTCCTAGCCTCAATGAGAATGAAGACAATATACCTTTGAGATTTGAAAATCAAAGCTATCTTGAGGATTCTGAAAGTGAAGAAGAGGCTCCTGCTCAGTCTGTCCCAAATGATGAAGAAGTTATCAATGAGGATCATCAACAGACACCTGTACATGATGACAACAACACAGGGGGAGAAGAAGAAGGCAATGATAATGATGATCATCATGAATATGCTTCAACTCAAAGTGATGATCAAGGTCATACCAGAAAATGGGACAGGGATCACACTAGAGATCAAATCATTGGTGATCCTAGTGAAGGAGTAAGAACAAGGAGAGCCTTGATAAATAACAGATTATACAGCTGTTTTCTATCACAAGAAGAATCAAAGGTGATTGAAGAAGCATTAAAGCATTCTGATTGGATTGTTGCTTTACAAGAAGAATTGAATCAGTTTGAGAAAAACAAAGTTTGGGAATTGGTGCCACCTCCTGAATACAAAAATGTGATTGCAACCAAATGGGTATTCAGGAACAAAATGGATGAACAAGGTGTGGTGATAAGAAACAAAGCAGGGTTGGTTGAAAAAGGCTACTGTCACCGAGAGGGAATTGACTATGATGAGACATTTGCACCTGTAACAAGACTGGAGGCCATTAGAATCTTTCTGGCCTTTGTAGCACATTCAGATTTCAAGGTGTACCAAATGGATGTCAAGAGTGCTTTTCTAAATGGTGAACTTGCTGAGGAAGTCTATCTATCTCAACCTCCTGGCTTTGAAAGTGAAGAATTTCCTAACTTTGTCTACAGACTGCTAAAGGCACTGTATGGTCACAAAAGCTCCTAGAGCATGGTATGAAACTCTACCTCAATTTCTTCTGGAGCATCATTTCACAAGAGGCACAATAGACAAAACTCTTTTCTACAAGAAGCATGGTGATGATATCATCCTAGTTCAAATCTATGTGGATGATATTATGTTTGGCTCAACTAATAAAAACTATGCCAAAAGTTTTCTAAGTTGATGCAAAGCAACTTTAAGATGAGCATGATAGGAGAGTTGACATTCTTTTTGGGGCTACAAGTAAATCAAAGGAGTGCTGGTATCTTCATAAACCAGTCCAAATACATCAAAGACCTTTTGAAGAAGTATGGTTTAGAAGACTCATCTCCTGCAAAGACTCCAATGTCAACTGCAACCAAGCTTGATGAAGACAAGAAAGGGAAAAGAGTTGATGTCAAAACTTACAAAGGCATGGTTGGTTCATTGCTCTATTTCATAGCTAGCAGGCCAGTCATCATGTTTGTAACATGTCTATGTACAAGGTTTCAGTCTGATCCCAAAGAATCTAACCTGATAGCAATCAAGATGATTTTCAGATACTTGAAAGGGACACCTAATCTAGGCCTATGGTATCCAAAGGGCACAGGGTTCAACCTGGTTGGTTACACTGATTCTGATTATGCTGGATGCAGTATTGACAGAAAGAGCACTTCTGGAAGCTGTCAATTTTTAGGTCAAAGGTTAGTGTCTTGGTTCAGCAAGAAACAATAATCCACAGCAACATCTACAGCTGAAGCTGAATATATTGTTGCTGGAAGCTGCTATGCTCAATTGCTTTGAGAAATCAATTATTGGACTATGGACTAGTATTGGATAATATTCCTCTATTGTGTGATAATACTAGTGCCATATCCATTGTTGCTAATCCTGTCAATCATTCTACTACAAAGCATATTGAGATAAAATACCATTTCATTAGGGAACATGTTGCAAATGGTACTATAGCAGTTACTTATGTTCCAACTCAGAAGCAACTAGCTAACATATTTACTAAACCACTAAATGAAGCTGATTTTAACAGATTAGTGAGTGAGATTGGAATGCTCAATCCTTCATTTAGTATTTGTAAATAATTCTGTCAGTTAATTGTTAAAGCAGTAATCTTCACTATGTTCAAATGTTCTATCTGTATTAGAGTGAAAGGTAGCTGAGATATGATTTATAAATATTTCGGTATTCACTCCATATTTCTTAAATCATATTGTATTTGCAAACTGTGATCTTTTAAGACATCTCGACATAGGTGTTCTTAGGAGTTCACGGTATAGTTCAATTAAACAGACTCATATCGTAAACTGTTCAAAATATAAGACTTTGCGGTATAGTTCATTTTATGACTTCGCGAAATAAAATAAACATATCGACAAGTCTTAAATTTTGTGACAGAATTTCAAATTTTATTTTGAAATTATTTATATAAGTCTGACATTGAGATTTCTTAAATATACTTTTAAGAGTTCTCGATATTATTATCTACTGTATCATAAAGTCCTCTCTATTTCGTTTTCAGACTATGCGACATAGTTCAACTCGAGACTATGCGACATAGTTCATCTTCAGACTATGCGCTATAGTTTAAATTAAGACATTGCGGTATTATTCTATCTCTTCGTATTACAGTTAATACTTTCTTTTCGATATTTCATAAAAACTATATATTTTTATATCGCATTGTCCCATCCATATATTCACTAACAAAGTGAAGAAAAGTTTGAGAAGTTTTTGCAGGGTTGAAATTATTGCAAAATTTAGAAATGAGAAATGTGGTGTGTATGTGAAGGAATCTTTCTGAGATCGGTTAAATAAAAATCAATAATCTTTTGCTCATATAAGTTTTTCTTTTAAAATATACTACTACATAGGTGTGATGATGGTGTTTGGATTATGTGAGATTACTTGCTTTGATTAATGTGTCTGCTTGCTATATGTGCATATTTTCTCTCGATTTGTGTGCATTAATCTTTGCATGTATTTTTCTTTCTTGTTTTAAGAGATAAAAATTGATTATTGCTCCTACGACTATTGATTATTGGCGCCTTTTTAAATAAAAATCAATTTTCTTTGATCGAAAACTGCTGGTGTCTCCTAATCTTCCAAAGTCTCCTAATCTTACTCTTACCCTCCTATATAACATTGATCTTTCACTACCTTCTCTTCACTCTAAACCCTCTTCTTTCCTTAATCTCAAAAACTCTAAATGGATATTACTTTTAACTTCCACATTCACCAAGTTAAGATCAACGACATCATTTATCACATCACTGCCATTCCTCCCAGCATAAAGAGAACCATTCCCTACGAAAAACGTCTGGAGATGACCATTCTCTCAATAGAATATCTCATCCATTGCGAGGAAATAAGACAGAAGATGGTGGACCAAGAAAGGATAATCAGACTAGCCATTCTGTTTGATGTAAACAAGAGGGAGGAGGCGAATAAGAAGAAGAAGGACACTCCTTAGAATAGGACTGCTTTTCTTTTCTTCTTGTAATAAAATTATTAAATTTTAATAATAAAATTCCTTTCTTTGATTCTACAGTTCCTATTCGATCTTTGTCCATTATGAGTTTTTCTTCTGAGATATGAAGCGTTCAAACATATTCAACTTTTATGATTAAATATAGTTGAATTCAATGATAAGTAGTCATCAATGATATTGCAATTAAGATCATTAAATGATTGTGTGATTAAGCTCTATTATCTGATTAACCATTCTCATTCTCTAAATTGTAATAAAAGACTTCTATTTAACAGATTAGCTTGTAATCCTGCTTAAACATTTAGTTAAAGGAAGCTCATAAAATGGTAATTTCTCTTCAGTTTCAGTAATTACTCATAACCAACAAGTGGTATCACACCACTTGTTGGATATGAGTTAACACAAAGAAACTATGCAGAGGGGGGGTAAATGGATAGTTTCAAGATTTTCGATCTATTTTTAAAACTATTTGTTGTGATGTGTGTGTGTGTGTTTGAATGCGGAATGGTAAAAACTGGAACACACAAATATATCAATCTACTTTGTATAAAGTAAATCGATAACTATAGCTTCCAGAATGAAAATTCTGGCTACAAAACGAGAACTGATTGTTCTTGTTTTCTTACAGAGAAAAGAAGAGATGAATATTCTTTTGTCTAACACTCTTATGGCTAATGACTTGATGTGCATGATATATAGGACCTATACAAAACTAGTGCACACAAATCAATTTACACATGTGCCCTTTTTCTGCAGTGACAGCTGTAATAGACTGCAGGTTGTACACTGTGACAGACTGCAGGTTGTACACTGTGCTGATAAGGACCACCACTAGCCTTTTCTTTTCTGTTTCTTTCTCTCCAAGTTGGGCTGTAGATTTGCCATCTGTTGTTGGACCACAGACCAGTACAGATGCTCCCAGTATTTGTCTCCATTTTCTTTCTGACTTATTCCTTCTTTTGTCTTGTTGTTAAACAGCTAAGTGCTGATATCGTGAACTCCAGTACTCCTCTTCTCTAGATATGTCGACATAGCTCTTTGAGACTTTGCTGTATGAAGACTTCACAACATAGTGCAAATGAGACTTTGTTGTATACTATGGTGAGACTTTGCGGCATGGCTATGTTGAGGACTTCTTGGTATGGATGAGAGGAGTATGCGACATGGAATAAACTGACTTCACGTTATAGGCATTTTGACTTTGCGGACTCATCACTTGTCGATATAGCTTTACGGACTTCACGACATAGTTCATTCTGACTTCTCGACATGGGGACTTAGAATAATTTCTGCATCTTATTCCTTCAAAGTATCTCACCCTGCTGCATGAACAATCTTGAACTTCTTTCAAGATGATTACTTCAAGATCCTACATACAATCTAGTTGCTAGAAATTTTCTAAGCTCATTATTAACTTGAGCAATCAGAATAAAACTAAGTACATGATAACAAGACAAGTACATTGAAGACCTATGCTATATCCCAGTGTTAAAACACACTAGGTCATGTAAGTGACAATGTCACAATGTGTAGGTTGTTAAATGTGGTATTCAGACATGCCTTGAGCCCAAAAATCTCCCCCAAATTGTGAGTAAGATCCTTAGGCACAATTTCATGTCTAATAACAAGCCTACCAAACCTAAAAGTAAACAAAATCAGAGAATGTACATCAGAAGTGAATTTGATTATAGACAGAAAATGAAAGCTTACAAGTAATTCCCTTGTTATGACTTAGCTTCAGATTCTGTCATTTTTCCATAATGATCTGTTAGATATATTTGTGATGTCATGTCTAATGTTATTTATGTTTAGTTTTTCAGATCTTAAGTACAGGACAAATCAGGACTTACTGGAAATCAGAACTTAATTGAAGTCACAAATTGATATCAGAACTTAAGTTATCAGAACTTAAGTGCGGGAAGATTTTCAGATAAGATATGCGGCTGATTTTCAGGAAAGAAGATCAAGACTAAAACAAGAGATGATATGCATGAAGAGAGC
>PHNY01107245.1:8573-20559 GCA_003724115.2 Anethum foeniculum | reverse complement strand
AAAACAATAGTAAGTATAAGGGTAAATCTGTCATTTCAAATTGAATAAAATGTCTCATGATTTAAGATTGAATAAAATGTCTCACTATTTTCTTTGATTAAATTGTCTCACTAATTAAAAGCCCATGTTGAGATATTATATATATAATAGATAGATAGATAATAGATTACAACTCAACTATAAACTTCTTATTTGACTGGATATTCAATGTAGTATAAGAAGATATTCAGATGGAAAGAACGAGGAAAGTTGAGCAGTAAACAAGCTAAAATCTTAGTGAGTATTTGTACTCATTAAGTCCAACGGTTAAAAATATTTTCAAACTCAAGATAAGACTTTTTAGAATGTTTGTTTGAAAACTTAATGATAAGAACTTGTAAACCGTTTAGAAAGAATAATCAGATAAGCTTGAAAAGGTTTACACAAGATACAATGATTAAAGATAAATCGAAGATAAGTCAAATCATTTTATCAGATAAGTTGTTAAAGATATATGTCAAGTGAAGCTTAAGACAAACTTTTCAGAAAGAGATATGTTAGGAGTGAAAATATTAAGTTTATCCAGTCAAACTTGAATTACAGACTAATCCTGACAACCTGCTTGACTTAGTCTTAACAACTTGATTTCTGTTGCACAATTTTAGTAGAAGTCGTCATCAGAAACTCTGCAAAATAGCATTCTCCACCTTTTATGATGGTGACAGAGGATACACAAAGCTCCCCCTATCAAAAAAAATTTAATACTTGTTCAAGATGTTAGAGATAACAACAATATATATATATATATATATATGTGTGTGTGTGTGTGTGTGTGCGCGCGCGCGCACGCGCAGACTTTTAAGCAATAGATTCATAAAAGAGACAGGTAGTATAAATGAGACTTAGATAATTTAGCATAATAAATTTAGCATATTAAACCAGTGCTAATATAATTTTAAACCATCGTCAAAAACCACCAAAAACCAACATAACCAACAAAACCAAGTCTTAAAATCTCATAAAACTTAAAACAATCAATAAGAACTTAAAATCTCATAAAATCTTCTCCCCCTCAATTTCATAAAAGGCTTTTAATCAGAATCTTCGGAGATGTCTACATGAGCAGATGCTTTTGCCTTGCCTTTTCCATGCTTTGGTTGTTGAGGATAAACAGGAGGATCTCCATACATCAAAAACATCTTGTCCACAAAGCCTACTTCTGGATCCTTACAATCACGCTCACGAAGCCAATCGAAAATTTTGTTCCTGTATTCTTCTTGTGACAAGCCAAACACCGATGGTGGAGGAACAGCTGACAGAGGCAGATGATCTGTGATTTCTTCAAGAGTTCAATCTCTAATCCAGCCTTCTTCTTGTGCCATTACATCTTGGCCTTATCTTGCACAGCCGACAGCTGCTGAGACAAAAACTTCATTTCGGATCCAAGCTTAAAGAACAACTTAACAAATTCTTTTTCCTAGGCCTTGGCAGAGGAACACATGCCTTCTTGCAGGGCACCAAACTCAAAATCAACCATCTTTGACAATCGTTTGTCATGAACAGATAAAATATCCAACTTTGAATTGATGGACTCAAGAGACCGACAAACTTGCTTATTAAACAACTCATACGAAGCACGCATCATACTAACTTGAGAAGTCAATGATGCCAAAGACTCAATGGAAGCAAAATGACGGTTCATAGACTCAATAGCTTTTGAATTTTCAGAGAGTTTAGCAAATAATAAATTCAAAACAGTATTAGTGTCTTGATCAAAAGGGTCAGAAGCATAGTTTGGGGAAGCAGGAATACCCCCAAACGTTTGATGACCATCACCAAACACTAATTCATTTGACTAAGTGACATCAAGATTATTGGTAGACAGCATAGACATATCAAATACAATACTCAATTGTTCTTATTCATCCGATTCAGACACAATACAAAAATGCTTAAAAAGCTTAGTCAACCGAGCAGGAAAAGGCAAGTGCATGAAATCATGAGACGCACGGTGACTCATGTGTTTGATGACCAGAGAAGCAATATTACAAGGAACTTGACGAACAAAAACAGACATCAAAATAGAGTCTTGAAAAGTGACTCGATCACGACCACTCTTTCGAGGCAAGACATTTGAATGAAACAATTAAAACAACAATAAAGCAAGATGGGAGAGTTCAGATACCAAGGGTTTTACAGACGAAGCAACGAAATTGTCACCGAGAATGACCTTGAGTTGTTCCTCGTACTGAAGACTGGGAAGACCTATGAAAGCCTGATGAGTAGTATACGGGCATACTCTAGTATCGGATAATAAACAGATGCGAGACAACAAATTCGCCTTAAACACAATTGGAAGTCCGGTGACCTCAGAATAAACCATCTCATCCTTCATCATTCGAAAATTGGCATAAAATTCACGAACCAAGGCAGGGCAAATAACTCCGGAGGGAGATAATAACGATTCACATCCTTGAGCATTAAACAATGCAACCACGCCAACACGATTCAACAATTCAACATCACACAATCGTTCCTTAAGAATTTGTTTGGACAAAACCTTGGAAAAGCTAGGCTGATTACGAACTTGAGAGGTCTTGGGAGAAATAGTACTGGACACTTCAAGAGGATCAGTGTTTGGATGACGACGTTTAGTACCGGATCGAGTGGTGGAAGGAGGGTCTCTGGTGTGAGCAGCTTTGGAACGGGTGTTGTGTGAGGCCATTGAAAAAAAGAAGGTGAAAAGATGAAAGGTAACAAAGAAAAGAGAGAAAGGGGTTATGAGAGAGAGAGATGAAGAGATAGAAGTTGAAGAAAATGAAGAAGTGTAATCAAAGTAGGAGATGTATCACAAATACCGAGAAATATGCACGGATGTCAAGAAGAAAGTGGAAACGATTAGACTAATCACATAGATACACAAAATCTGTCCTTGCATGCAACACGGAACCAAATAAAAAAACATCTAAGAGAACAGAAGAAAACATGCAAGAAATAAAATAAAACAAAAATAGGAAAAATCAAGTAGGAGAAGTACACATACCAAGCTCACGACACATGGTACAAAATCGATCCTCAGCCAAGGATTTAATAAAAATATCAGCACGTTGTTTATCTGTTGAAATATAAATGAGCTCAATATTACCTTTAGCGACATTATCTCGTAGAAAATGGTGACGAACATCAATGTGCTTAGTACGAGAATGCATGACAAGATTTTTAGAAATATTAATAGTAGAGGTATTATCACAATAAATGGGAATATTTGAATAGAAAATACCAAAATCCTATAATGTTTGTTGCATCGAAAGGATCTGAGCACAGTAACTACCAGCTGCAAGATATTATCCTTCAGCGGTAGAAAGAGCTATAGAGGTTTGCTTTTTACTATGACATGCAACCAAACAATCACCTAAAAATTCACAAACTAGTGCTTTTTCGATCAACCTGTGACCCTGCATAGTCAGCATATGAGAAGCCAATTAAATCAAAGGAAGAGGAGCTAGGATATAATAAACCAAAATCACTATTTCCCTTTAAATATTTAAAAATATGTTTAACGGCATTCAGATGAGATTCCTTAGGTTGAGACTGAAAACGAGCACATAAATATACACTGTACATGATGTCAGAATGAGAGGCAGTCAATATAAAAGTGATCTGATCATACCTCGAAATTTAGTGACATCTACAGGTGTACCTTGTTCATCTTTAGTGAGCTTGACTAAAGTACTCATAGGTGTAGCCTTTGGAGTTACATTTTCAAGTGCAAGTCATTTGAGCATATCATTGATATACTTACTTTGATGTATAAAATACCTGTAACAGACTGGTAAATATGCAAGCCTAGAAAATATTGAAGCTCACCCATTAAAGTCATGTCAAATTCTTTATGCATGCAGTCAGAAAATCACTTACATAAAGACTGATCAGTTGATCCAAACACAATATCATCTACATAAACTTGTACTAACAGAAAATGATTACGTTTATGAAATATAAATAGAGTTGGATTGAGTGTACCGCGAATGAAACCACTGTCTACTAAAAACTGATTGAGACGCTCATACCAGCATCAAGGGGACTGTCTCAATCAATAAACTGACTTTTTAAGCTTGTATACATAATGTGGATATTTTTCATGAACAAAGTCTGGAGGCTGCTTCAAGTAGACTTCTTCTTTAAGATAACCATTGAGGAAAGCGCTTTTGACATCCATTTGATAAAGCTTGAACTTTTTATGTGCCGCCAAAGTCATAAGAAATAGCTTCTAATCGAGCAACAGGAGCATAAGTCTCGTTGTAATCAATTCATTCATGTTGGTTGTAGCCTTGAGCTACTAAGCGAGCCTTATTTCAAATAATGTTGCCATCCTCATCCTTTTTATTTTTTGTAAACCGAAAGAGTACCAATGATTTTAGCATATGGAGGAGGAGGGACAAGTTCCCATACTTGGCATCATTCGAACTAATTTAATTCTTCTTGCATAACAACTGACAGTGTTCATCTACAAAAGCCTCTTGAGCATTCTTCGGTTCAAATTCAACAACAAATGCACAGAAAACACATAAATTTCGAAGCCTGCTTTGAGTAGTGATTCCTTGATCTAAGTCTGAAATAAGATTGTCTGGTGGATGATTCTTCACTGTTCTGGAAGACTTTGGAAGATGAATGTTACTCATTTATTCCATATTAGAATTATCCGCCTGAAATGGAATTTGAGTCATTTGAATGAGACTGTCTCAATTCCTTTTGCGAAGAATTACCCTGCTGAGGTGAACTGAATGCACTTGAAGATAGATCAGGAGTCTGAGGAGAGCCAGAGAGGTCTGAACCCTGAGGCGATTCTTGAGAATTGCCAGTAGAACTAGATGGATCAGGAGAAGCTGGACTGTCTGATTTGTCTAGAGAAGCTTGACTCTTTTGGGAAAGAGACTGTCTCATTTGGAAATGAGACGATTGCTCAACAGTATCTTCTTCAATTTGAGAGATATTAATGAGAGACTCATTGAAGGTGATATGAATATATTCTTCTACTTTATGCTTGAGAGAATTGTATACTCGATAGGCCATGCTAGTAGTTGAGTATCCTAAGAAAATTCCTTCCGTAGATTTAACATCAAATTTTCCTCGATTAATCTGAGTATCTAAGATAAAACCTTTCGAACCAAATACTCAAAAATAATTGATATTAGGAGTCTTATTTTTAAGCAGTTCATAAGGAGTTTTAAGCAATATAGGACGAATAAGTACTCTATTTAAAACATAACAAGAAATGTTTACCACTTTTGCCCGAAATTTATGTGGCAGATTACTTTCATGACGTAGACTATGAGCAGTTTCTTGTAGAGTCATGTTTTTGCGTTCAACTACTCTGTTTTGTTGAGGTGATTCCTCTGGACTTACAAAATGTTATGAAATCCTTCTCGAATTATCCTCCATGATCACTACGAATTATTTCGAGCTTAACATAATACTTGGTCTCAAGATTAGTAATAAGATCTTTAAACTCAACAAATGCTTCATCTTTAGTACGTAAGAATAATACCCAAGTAAAACGAGAATAGTCATCTACTATAACGAAAGCATAGTTCTTACCTCCAATTCTTACACATCGTTCTTAACCGAACAAGTCTAGATGAAGTAACTGCAAAGAAATAGTAGTTGATACTTTATTTTTAGAAAGAAGGGAAGTTTTCACTTGTTTACCAAGTTGACATGCTGAGCATGGTTCAGTTTTCTTGAACTTGAGCTTTGGTAGACCGCGGACAAGATCACAAGAGGAGATTTTGCGAAATAAATCCATGTGTACATGATCAAGGCGTCTATGCTAGAGATTCTGCTGTTCTTGAATAGTAGCAAGACATATTTCTTCCTGCTGCTCATCAAAATCTAAAACAAAAATATTTCCCTTTCTTTTTGCAACTAAGGCAAACTCATTAGTTTTATCACCAATAAAGCAAACATCCTTATCGAATTTAACACTATGACTAGCATCAATTAGTTGACTTGCGCTAATAAGATTATATTTCAGACCATCAACTAAAAGAACATTATTAATAGCAAATTAGTCGTTAACTATGGTACCTTTACCAACGATACGAACAGTGTTGGAATCTCCAAGAGTAACCAAGCCTCCTTCTTTAGCTACTAAGGAGAGAAACTTGGACTTGTCACCAGTCATATATTACGGGAACAACTGCTGTCATTAATCCACTTGTTGCGAGGAACATGAACTTTCAAGCATACCTGTAACAAATTCTTTATCTCTTAGGTACCCACATAACTTTGGGTCCTTGTTTGTTAGTATCATACATCTTATATAAGTTCCTATCATATTTCTTAATCCACATTTGAACAATATTTGTAGAAGTATGCATAGATTTGTGTCTAATAGATGGGTTAAAGTAGTGGCCCTTGATACCACATAAACGAGATTTAGAAGTAGGATGATCAGGTAAGCCACAGTCTCGACATTTCTCATATGGCATCTTATATTTCATTGGAGTTCTTTTGTAGCCACTTTGAAAAGCCTTTTTCTCGACTAATTCGCATCCCAAACCTTGTCTATCAAGAGAGGATTTCTATTCAGCAAGAAGAGCATTCAAAGTTCCTTCTCCATGAAAACATTTAGCTGGGTCCTTTTCAAGCTGAGCCACTTTCTGCTTTAGTTATGGAACCAAAGGGTCAGGTGGACTGTCTCTTTTGACTTCAAATGGTTCAGAGTGTCTCTTTCTTTAGCGTATCAAGGCATGCATCCTTCATCTCAATTTCATTCTTGAGATAATCAACCTCTTCCTTGAGTTTAGAAACCTTTTCGATTAGTGATCTATTTTCAGCAACAAGAGCTTCATCCTTAATGGAATCATCTATTTCACTTAGTACCTCGCTTAATGCCCTTTTTAAATAGGCATTCTTTGTCTTTAACTTTCTATTTTGTGCCTGCAATGTTAGTACATCCTGAGATATATTTGAATATTTACTACATTGAACAGTTTGTACCTCATCATTATCGCTTGAACTGTCTTCAAGTCCAGCAAAGCAAAGTTGAGCAACTTCATCATCTGAGTCGATCTCCACATCAGATTCATCATCACCCCATGTCAGCAATGCTTTCTTCTTGGCTTTCAGCTTAAAGCAGTCCTCCTTGAAATGTCCCTTCTTTCCACATTCGAAGCATGCATCCTTGCTTGAATTATTCTTGCTTTCTTTGCTTGAGTTGAATTTGACATCTTTTCTGGGAAATTGAGATTTCATGGGACATTTGAAGCATTCCTCTTAGCAAGAAACTTTTGAAACTTCTTAGTAAGAATAGCAATTTCCTCATCGGAATCTTCAGGTGATCCATCTGCTTCAGCATTAAGAGCTAGAATCTTTTTCCGAGGAGCATCATCTTCTTCATCATAGCTGCGTAATTGATTCTTGAATTCTTCCAGCTCACTGAAGAGAGTAAGAGTTTCCATGGTAGATAGCAATGGTGAATCTTGCAGTATGGTGACCTTATGAGCGAATTTCGTAGGCATAACTCTGAGAATTTTCCGATTGATATCCGATTGTGGGATAACTCTTTCGAGAAGTGATATAGAATTCATCAGTGTCAGAAATCTTCCTTGAGCTTCCTTAACACTTTTATCTCGTTCCAACCTGAAACTTTCATAATCACTCATTAGCATACTAAGCTTTACTTCACGTACCTTGGATGTCCCTTCATGACTGACTTTGATAGTACCCAAATTTGTTTGGCTGAGGTACAGACAAAAACTTAGCAAAGTTCAGTAGAAGCCATTCAATTCAACAGGAAGTTCATTGCTCTTGCATTATGATTAAATGAACTTATTTGTTCAGGAGTAAGATCCATGATAGACTTTGGCTTTCCATCTTTCATTGGAATGTTAATACCATTTTCAACGACATCCCATTCATAAGCATCACGCTGGAGAAAGACTTTCATTCGAAATTTCCAATCATTGTAGTTCTCAGCACCAAGTAGAAGAGGAGGGATGTTCACAGAGAGACGTTCTGGTTGTGCCATGGATCGCTAGCAAAACAGTCACTAAAAGACAGATTAAATGCACATGCTCTGATACCAAATGAAATTTAAAGGCACAATCTATGTAATCAAATATCTGACTGAATGACAAATGGGTCAGTCTCTTTTGCAAATGAGTCAGACCTTTTTAACAATGAGACAGACTCAATTATACCGCAGAATGTAGAATGCTGAATTAAAGAATGTAGTAAATAGAGAAATTAACAGTGCAGAATACCAAGACGTTTTCACTTGGTTCGGCCCCTATACCTAGTCAATGGCCTACATCCAAGTCCCCATGCCAACTAGCATAGAGAATGTATTATATCAATCTTAAAAAAAATACTTACAAATTTCCAGATTACAAAGTATGGCCTCAATGAAAGACAATCTTTCTCTAGCAAACCTGCTACCTAGCAAACAACTATTTTAGCCCACTGGCTACCTTGGCCTTACTATTGTAATCTGTTTCCCACAACCCGGGACAAATGATATAATACAATCTACAAAGAAAATAAATAATATGAATTACAACTCAACTATAAACTTCTTATTTGACTGGATATTCAATGTCGCAAAAGAAGAGAATATTTCAGATGGAAATAACGAGGAAAGTTGAGTAGTAAACCAGCTGAAATCTTAGTGAGTATTTGTACTCATTAAGTCCAACGGTTAAAAATATTTTCAAACTCAAGATAAGACTTTTTAGAATGTTTTTTTTAAAACTTAATGATAAGAACTTGTAAACCATTTAGCAAGAATAATTAAATAAGCTTGAGAAGGTTTACACAAGCTAAAATGATTAAAGATAAGTCAAATCATTTTATCAGATAAGTTGTTAAGGATATAGGTCAAGTGAAACTTAAGATAAACTTTTCAGAGAGAAATTTGTTAGGAGTGAAAATAGTAAGTTTATCCACTCAAACTTGAATTACAAACTAATCCTAACAACCTGCTTGACTTAGTCTTAACAGATTGATTTCCGTTGCATAGTTTTAGTAGAAGTAATCATCAGAAACTTTGCAAAATAACAAAGCATAAGTTGTATAGTGAGAGATAAAGCTTACTGGTGGTTCAACTTGATGTGGTTCACCAACCTCCAACTCTGTAGGGCCTCCAATATTGAAGAGATTCAAATTGCTCTGGGTTCCTCCTTGTTGATGATACCGAGAGTCGATTGCGCATTAATCGTTGCTTGATGTTGTAGAATTGACTGTATGTTAGCACCTTGTAACCTAACTCTTTCCATCACTTCACTAATTCGGGTATTAAGGTCCTTCTATTGATTTTTGAAATTTGAGTTCATAGTATCCCGATGAAGGATGGGCTCTGATACCACTGTAACAACTTGAAGCTATCTTTGAATTTCAGATAAGAAAATTGAAAGAAGAAAATACAGAAGAACAGAAAAGCGAAGAAGCAAAATAATAGTATTCTAATTTCCTAATCCTAAATTGAAGAAGTACTATAGTATAAGCAACTAAAGCACTCATCAGTCGATAATTCAGAAAAGGTCGACCCAATTCTCTCTCTCTAATGAGAGTTTGCCGCCCAATCTCCCTCTAACCCTAACCATCCCATCTTCTTCTTTACCCCTTCTACCCATATTCATCTCCATCTCCTTTCTTCATCCACACAATATCTCTTCTCTTATTTTTAATTATCTTTTAATAAATAACGAGATTTGTTTCACAAAACTCGAAAAATCATTTTGAATTCTTTACTTTAGTATTCAGATCTACCAAGGTTCAGAATTCGGATCTTAAAATAAATTTTAGTTTTGGATTCAAAATCTCTGGTCTAACAGCATATTAAAATTTGGTGTCATTCTGAGATCCTTGAATTTGGTTTTTTTGTTCGTTTTGTTTGAGTTATTATTTGTATGTTTGATTGTCTCGCTTTGTGAGATGTGTCTCGTTTTGTGCGATGTGATGGTCGTGTTGAAAATGAATTTTACGGTGTATTGGGAGATCTTGATATCTCGCATCAACAACACTTTCGGCAGGTCTATAGCTGGTGTCCGGCAGGTAGATAGCTGGGGTGTGTTTGGAACGGTAGTGGAAATCGCATGTGCTCACCTCTCACAAAATATATTTGTTCATAACATGAGGCCTCTAAACTCATTTTTTGCAACTGAGTCCTCTGAACATTGCACTATTCATGGAATTAGTGTGAGGGTCAATTGTGAAGCTACTGTTTTCAGGGGAGATGCAGGCCTGTTTCCTCAGAAAAACGTTATCTTCATTTTTAATTTTCAGAATATTTGTATTCAATTATTTAAGCAATCCGGAAAAAAAACGGCTAACTATTTAACTCGTTTATTTGTTTTTTTCTTCAACCTTGTTGCATTATCAGTTGGGGATTTGTCCCGATTGAGTCTTATTTAAAATATTAATGAAATCTGCTCTAAATTTGACAAAAAAAAGAAGCACTCGTCAGTCTATTCTCAAGCCCAAGCCTATCTCTTGGCCCAATACTTTCTCGGGCCGAATAACAGTTTCTGACCCAATTCATGACATATGCAGGGTCTACTTCGTGATTGCTGATTGTTGTAGAGAATTACAGGCTCCTGTTCTTAAATCACGGACTCGTCATTACAGCTCGGCTAATGTTATCCATGATTCAATATTAGTTAGCCTCTTGTGTTATTTTCTTATATTTATTTCTTCTTACTTACTGATTGTATGACTGATTTGTTGTTCTAGTTTCATCCTACTCAACTGATCCTGTTTTCCGAGACTCCAAGGATTTCAAATTGACTGTGTACATGGTGGTTTTACACTGCCCTTCAAACAACAAATCTTCAGAACTCAGTACTTTGGTACATTGTAGTTCTATTTGCTTGCAGCCTTTTTGTTGCTAGTTATGTCATTTACATAATTATAATTTAACTAATTCAGCTGATTGTGATTGAAAGAAAATATACACTTTCTTATGGTTAAGATTCGAAAAGGCATCTTTACCTGCTAACAAAAAAAAAAAAAAAAAAAACTTCTTTTAGGGATTGGTTACTAACGCTGCTGGTCTTTCAAAAGAAATAAGAACCTTTTTTCTGATTAAAATGACAGGGGAGCTGTTTTTTTTCCCCTCTACATGATCAGTTTCAACACAAGAGTAGAGGGTAACTGATATAGAAGTTCCAGGTCCTGTATATCTTTAGGTGGAAAAAGACCATTTCGCATTAGCACCTACCTCGTCCAAAATCTATGGATCACATAACTGAATATATAATGCCATATCTTTTCTCAGTTAAATCTTGTGAGTTTTGATAGTATTAGTCTCCAACAGTAGCATCTGCATGGCAAGCTAAATCTGCAGTGTGTAACGAAAGATTTACCTTTACCAGAATGGTAGGACATCATGCTCTTTAAGAGAACATATATGTAAAATAATATTTATCCATAAGTTCGAAAACATATCATCTTGAGATTTCTAACTATGAGGTAGTAGGACATCAGGACAGGATACCTGCCGACAGACATAGAAGACTTCCTTGCAGTCTTATATACTTGTGATGACTGAAATAGAACACCGGGTTGAACACTACAAGAAAACCCAATTTTGCCAATAGAAATTCGGTTGGCATTTGAAGGAAATCCGTTGGTAAAATAGGTTGCTAACGGAATGACAACTGAAATGGTCGGTTGGAGTAAACGCCGTTGGGAAGTCGCTACCAACAGAATTCTTTTCTGTTGATAAATTAACAATAGAATAGTAATTGACTAATAATAGAATTCTAACTTTTTAGCCAACAACAAACCAACAGTCTTGGTAATGGAATTTTCCGTTGCTAGTTATTAGCAACAATATGCTAACAAAATTTCCGTTATTAAATTAGTATGAGATTTTCGACGAATAATCCGTTATTAAAGTTAATAACGTATTAATAACGGAATCCTAACAGAATATTAGCAAGAGATTTCCAATAAATAATCCGTTATTAAAGTTAATAACCGATTAATAACGGATTCCTAACAT
>PHNY01107202.1:295-11695 GCA_003724115.2 Anethum foeniculum | reverse complement strand
CATTCTCCATCTAAATTTCCTTTTTAAAGCGGCTACAATCTTTAATTATGCTGGGCTTTTAATGTTTTATTTTATTTTGGTCTATATATGTTGAGCCTATGTTGGGCCTTAACTGGTCAAGAAAAAAACCTACTTTTTTGTAAAAGCTTTAATAAAGCGCGCTTTTTTAGCGCTTTTCTGCGCTTCGCGCTTTGCGCTTTGCGCTTTCAAGGTGTAAGCGCGCGCTTGTTTAAAGTCGCTGCGCTTCATACATATCTAGGCGCTTGACCTGCGCTTCTGTGCGCTTTGTGCCTAGGCGTGCGCCTAGGCGCGCTTTTCACAACACTGATATTTACTATTAGCAAAACTATTATAGTAGCTGATACATTACATATGTTTCTCTTATTTAATCTTCTGATAGGGAAAATAATTTAAGGTAGAGGAAAAGGAGAGGGGAAATCAAACTCTAGACCCGTCCAAGCACTAGGAGCACTCGGCATCTTTATTTCTAGATCCATATAATATGTAATATATGTAGCAAAATATTCGACCAGTCTGAACCCAACTAGTCATTATTTCAGTCCACCTTCAGCTTCGACTAGACTTACTAACTCAACCATACTGCCGATACATACTCTAAACGACTACTGCAACTGGTGATCATCTGAGCATATATCTTAGGGAGATGCATTCCAAACCAAATATAAGGTTAGATGTGATAGTATTGCAATCCAGATATTCTGAAAAAGGAATATATTGGTAGATGTGTTGTCTTTTGTGACAAATAACTAGGAAGGATACTGTTCACAACTATACGCAAATCAAATTATTTGTGCATTGCATACATTCTGTACATCAGTGCTAGGCTAAATGTGTAAACACCTAGTGTAGAGATGTGTGGAGAGATATGTAGGTAATAAACTAAGAAAACACCGCAGGCAAGAATAACATGGCTGTATATTGATGGTAACCTTATGAAATTTTAGATGAAGATGATCTTATACTGTGATACGTAGAAAAACTTACAACAAGTTCCCCATATCCAGGATATGCTGATTCAATTGGTACGATTTCCATTCGGAATGCCCATCCTCCATAGCCTTCCACAATAGGGGTCACCTTGGTCTGCCAAAAAAAGAAAATACCAAATGGTTTTCAGAAATATATATGTGCTTCTAAGTTGACATGCTTATAAGCGATGGTATGGCTATCAACTAATTACCTCACAGAAACTGAGAACATCTAGTGCCCCTTTTTTATGAAGCTGGCGAATGAAATTGTTAAGCTCTACTAATCTCGGAGATCCACTTCTTAGTTCACCTATCTACTAAATAGAAATTATCAACCATTACCACCAAAGCATAACAAAAATTATTATCAACTATTACGAACAATCAGATGGAAAAACCAAATACATATTGGCAAAAAAATTCTTTAAATGTTACAAGAATAACCAAGTACTTACTGTAGGTGCAGGGCGAAACACAAAACCCATTCGCCAAGGCATGTCAGCAACTTTGCTGCCAAAATGCGGGCAACTATAGAATACCTTATATCAGGAAAAAAAGGAGATGGCTTTAAAAACAAAATAACAAAGATAAGCATTGAATATATATTTGGTTGAGGAAACATACAACTCCAACAGTGTTCTTGACAAGGTCATCATTGTGTTTTGCTTTTGCTTGATGCAGCATCTGCTTGACCACCAGTCCTCCCATGCTGCAGATGATGAGTCAATGTTATCAACAGAGGTACATACATAAAAATAATATAAAGCAGTATTCAGCATATTATCACATTTCAAAGAATTTGTAAAATGTATCAAGCAAAGAGGTTGCAGTACCATGATGAATTCGGTAAAGCTCAGAAACAATTCTTCTATATATTTTTCCCTTCAATTTTTTTCTTTATCATCATATTATATGTAAAAGGATCACAATTATATAAAAGACTCATCTCCATAAACCTCATTATCTTGGTTGATTAAAAACATTCAGTTATAAATAAACCATGCGTACTCAAGCACTGAATTACCACAAAAACATAATTTACAACAATGAGTATTGCAACAAATAATTTAATAGACCTCAACAGAAAAAACCTTAATGCTAGAGGATAAACAGACACATCACACACACCTATGAGTCACAAATACAACTGGCCGATTTCCAATGCCTGCTGCAATAAGCTTCTCTAAAAGCATAGCACTTACTTCCTGCAAAAAATCAATGTCAGTGACTTACAAAATAAATGAGGAAATCAAAACATGCCAACCTAGGAAATGCAAAGGGTATCAAAAACCAAATTACACAGAAATACACACTCAAAAAAATCAAATTACATGGATTACATACTTTTTAGCTACATCAAATCTACAAGTATTGGTAAAGCATGAAAAAGGGTTTATATATCATAATATCCTGATTTGTGTTGATAATGGTGTCATCATTCACTGGAAATACACTTAAAGGAATAAAGGATATTCTTCACATGAAAAATCAAATGAGCAGTAGGACCATTTTTCTTTGATGGAAATCATAATTCCTGAACAATTGGCCAATGTCCATTACTTCTAAACTATATTTTATGCTTAAGTGATCATATGGACTAAGTTTCAATCATTTTTTAGTTCACTTCCGTGGGATTATAATACCTTGGGAGAGGGTGGCATGCAAATTCCCAAAATGAGCTACAAAGTAAATGAAAGTCCATGGGAATATCTTCAGAGATTGAGCATAATAAAATGAGTGCAGACAGTGGATAACCCACGTGTTATTCCAATGAAACAAAAATAACCTAAGAAGCTGGACAACTAGAACATGTCTTTAGTAGAGAACAAATAGCTAGAAATGAAAATTTGATAACCCAAAAGATAATGCTCAAAGTTGTTGAAGTAGCAAACCTGAAGAGGCAGGCTTGCTCCAGACCACTGAGTAAGATTTGTCTGCATTTAAAATATAACGAAAAGTTAGTAACAAGTCTATAGATATGAAGCTGGAAGGAACTACCAGATCAAACTAACGAAAAGTAGGAGTCGAGCTTAAAGCAGAAAAGAGGAGCAATTACGTGAGCACTTTTTTGTGATAAAGAGACTTATAGTACATCAAATAGTGTCAAAAGATAATAGAATTAGGTCACTGCATCTAAAATCAATCAATGCCTACAAAGTTCGATGATTTTATCTAGCTGATCTCCGGACCCACAAAGCACAAATTCTTTCTCCTTAGACTTCACCATCTTCATCTAAAGAGCTAAAGAACCTCAATGGTTCTGTTTTCAGAAGGCCAAGCATTTTGCAGCACTGTGCAATATATTTATATACTAAACGCACAAAATCGTAAAGACAGTAACTCTTCTACATCTAAAACATTTTGCTAAGTACAAATCTTCCTGAAAATTCACCTATTACAATCTAAGCAAAAAGTATTATAAAATGGCACACACCTTGTATCTCAGAGTGAACATGCGGGCATAAGGAAAGTCAGACGAAAGCCATTCTCCAGGCCAAAAGGTGCCTTGCTTGCCAGCTTCTTCATCAATCTTCTCCACAAGACCAGACTTAGTTGATGACTTGTCGTCAGCCAAGCGCCATGTTTTGAAAGGCCCACCACGCAAACCATGAACAAAAACAACATCCAGATTAGGAATATCTGATCTTTTGCAATGTTCCCCATCAGCAGTAGACAAATTATTATCATTCGCAACTCTAGCTAGAGGCTGATCCCCACTGTCAACATAATCACCATCACCAGCTGTTCTAGAATCTTGCTTCTTAGTTGGTGATTCAGATATTTTCTCAGGACACTTCCAGTGTGGCTTTTCAGGATTGATCAAATAGATCATGTCAGTAAATTGAGAGCAAGTATTCTTTTTATCTGATATACCATCATTTAACGGATTTCTAACATTGGGATCATTGCAAAGAACATTTAATAGTATCGCTCGGGCATAACTTTGAGTTTTCAGGTCATTGGAACCAGTTATTTTACCATTAGCACAGTTTTCAAGCCATTCACGCCAAGTTTTATCCTCTAGAATAACTTTCTGAACATTCGGTAGAACTGAAAGAATATTTAATAAACGAGCAGAATGTCTGCGTATGTGGGCAGTAGGTGGAACTCGGACACTAGTTGAATCAGTGCTATTAACATCAGTATGTTCACCAGAAACATTTGGAATACGCTCTTGTGCTTCCATCGCCCGTGATGCATCATATGTTTCATTTGCAGCCAGTTTCTCATAATCGTCTTGCAACAAAAAACGCCTAAGCAAACACAATACACCAAAATCAACCATCTTGTTTTGACAAGGAGGGTCTTCTGAACATATATCAGTCAAAGCTTTGATCCCCTTGAGAGTAGCTATAGCAGAATCTGCAGCATTAGTTTTAGATAAATTTTCTTTATTCAAACTCTTAAATGGCCCAACAAATGGTTCAAGCGATAGGAGGTCTGCAAGGGGAAAACTATCATCACTTTCAGTTGCCGTTCCTAGTTGATTTCCCGCTAAATTAACGACAGCGTCTGTCAATTGATTAGCTATTTGCGTCGCAGCGACAATATTTGATTGATAAATCTGAGTCTGCAAAATTCAAGTTGCTTCATGAATCCAGTCAACATATGGACTGAGCAGCGGGAATATCTAATCACAACTAGTTTTAAAAATTCATACATTCTATAGAATCACCACTTCACATTGTTTTTAAACTAATTTAACAACACACTAGTTTAATAATGCACGCATTTTTTTCCTCAACATTTAAGTTTATTTTTATAGGTTATTATTTACATCATTTTGCATTAAAATAAATTGAGAGTTGAATAATCTAATTTGCATTATCTTATAATTTTATTCCTATTGTTTTTTAATTTTAATAAACTACAATATTTGTAGTTTTTTTTTGTGTTGATAAATTAATATAATGTGATATTTTGTGGTTGTGATTAAAAAAAGAATTCTATTTGTACATCTACGTTATCAATTAAAACATAATTGTAGTTTTGTGTATGATTGAATTAAAGACCTCTAATCTGTTGAATATAAATGTTAATTAATCATGCTTGTGTTGGATTGAACTCAAAATCTCTTGGAAAATTATAGTAGGGGGGAGTGATTAGAATATTATATGTAAAATAGTTGTTGTGGATAATCAACCCAAGGCATGTAGAGAATTCAAGTAGAGGGTCAACCGTCCCCTGACGACGGACTACAAAATCCCTGTTACTCAATTTAAATATAAAGGGTTAAATTACAAACCTTTACTTGGCCAGATTTAGGCTGCTTGCTGCCTTTTGATTTTGCTTTCTGGGACCCTAAAATATCAGCCAGCAAAATAGCCAACCATCCTTGAGAAATTGGCACAGAAAATGGCCCATGATCTTCGAGAATGCATGAAAGGATGTTTATGGCTGAAGATCTCATTGCTTCAGTTGAAGTTTTATCGAAAACCCATGGAAATAGAATAGCAGACCATTTTTGACTTTCTTCAAGTGACATATGCATTTCTCCGGTACTAAGTAGTTCTAACACTTTTGCCAGTGCTTCTTGTGTAGGCTTATGCTTCGTTGTCCTTTTAACAGTTTCTCTCATCTGATGCAGCCCTTTCTCCATAACAACTTTCTGCGCCTCAGGACTTCTCTTGATAGAAATAAGAAATGCAGACAAAGCCATTTGGGTTAGAGGAATGTCCTCAGTTTTACTTGCTTGTGATACTGTAGATAGAAGACTAAAGCACCAATCCGAAACAGATTCATTCAAAGGAAGATTTTGGTCCTCTAGTAGCAATCGAGCTACTAAACTGCCATGCCATTTTACAGATCTCTCAGGAGCAATCAAAGCAGTCATGACAGCATTCCCGTCACAATCTAGTTCCTGAATATGAGACCTATTCGCCTCTGATGACATTGCCCAGTTTGCTAAAGCCCATGCAGCAAAAGGCACAGCAATGTGCTGAGAATGCAAATCATCCCAGAGCCCAGGTATAGCAGCTGAAGACAAACTTGCTTGTGATAGGGAATCATCTATTTTGTTAAACGACGTAGTTTTAGGAGTACTTCTAACTGATTCATATTGAGTATTATCTAAGTGCATCAACTCCACGAGACCATTACTTCTAGCAAGTCCTAATACTGATGTGCCTCCAAGAACCTTAATTCCAATACCCTTTATTTCACTATCACCATCCTCATCACTTCCAGGTGCCTCATCCAAATGCAAACCTCCTTCTTCGATAACTTCAATGGCTGCAGCAATATCTCTCATTTCAGCATTTCCAGGTAGAGAAGGCTTAAATACCACTTTGTCTGCACTCTCACAATTGGCAGTGACAATATCCATAATTGCTGCTACAAGCATGCTTTTACCTTTTAAAGAATCAGAACTATCAAATGAACTACGCCTCTTTTGCTGTCCACAAAATACAATATACCATGTCAATAAGAAAACAAGAAAAAATACTGACATAACTTCACGGCAATCAAAGTAACTAGATACATAATAAAAAGCAAAACTGCCATCCTACATTGCAATTTATTTGTTATCAATCTACTACCAAAACATGACTATTTAAACGACAAAATGACCAACTTCATTCAATCTACCAATATCTCAATGTCACAACATTTTCATCAGTAACTACAACAAGTCAAAAACTCGAACAGAACAAAACTTTAAAATTCATCCAATATAGAACAACTGCAACATAGTTCAATCAACCAACATTCATAACTTTATAATCGAAACAAAACAACTCAAACTATTCACACCTTTTTCGAGGGCTGAGTAGAAAAAATAAACCTAAGTAAATTAGGAACAACATGAGGCCTCTCAAAAACCGCCTCGCAAACATTAGGATCAGCAATCAAATACGCCAACGCCCTAGCTGACTCAGCTTGGGTACCACTACTATCCCCTGTCCTAGCCACCATTTGTATAAGCCAATCAACCACAGCTCCACCGCCCGCACCGACAATCGCAACCCTCCTACTCTCATTCGCTGCCGCAATGTCAGCCAATAAAGCCGCAACTTTCGACTCGAAACCCGACCGAACTTCGTGATTCGCCGAACACAGCACCGACGTCAATGACTTCCACAGCACCGTGGCTGCGACGCCTGTTTGTTTCATTTTGTTGACTATTCGATTAATTGCGCGTTGGAAGTCGTGATTGAGTGGATTGTGGTTGTGATCGGGTTGAGAATCGGGTTGGGAATCGGGCGGGTCGGGTCGGGTAAGGGAGAGGAGGTAGAATGTGGAGATTAGGGTTGCGGAGAGAGCGAGAAGAGTGGTGCGAGAAGAGGAGAGAGATGTGAGAGGGGCAATTGTGTGATTATGATGAATGGCAGGGGCATTTTGGGAATTGTTCGTTTTGTCGATTTTTTCGACGGGGTTGATTGGTGGTTTAACGGTGGGAGGTGGCGGTGGAGATGAGAAAGTGCGGGGGAGGAGGAGAGGGAAGGGGAGTAAACGACGTCGTTTAAGGTTTAACGTGAAAACGCGAAGCATTATTTGCAAGAAACAAAAAAAGGAAAAAATAAATAAAAGAAAGGGGTTGAATTGGTGTTGTTTTAGAGAAGAAAAAGTGGAAAATAAGAATTGTTCAGACCGGGCAGCTGTTGCTATGGCGGGAGGGGGAACAACAGGTGACTTGTGTATGAATACACTTTTTTTATCTTCTATATTTATATTTTATATAATTTTTTTATTAATATGTAGTTTTTGACTTTTGTATTAGTTTATATAAACAAAATAAATTGGAATATTCAATTGATGCCATACCAGAATATGCCAGAGCAAAGACCAAAGTTTCAATAACAAATTAAAGAATTTATATTGGTCGGAGATTGTGTTCTTATCTAGATCTATTAGCTAATTTCTTAATTTACTGATAGCTTACATATGCATAATTAATTTTTTTACAAAACATACTGTTACACCCCAAAATACCCAAAATAGGTGTCGCGCCTATTCTGACGACGTCGATTCGGAGGCTAACCTTTTTGTACGTGGGCTTTTCTTTGAGTTTTAAGTCAGAGTATATGGGCTTTATCAAAGCAGATGACCTCGCCCATTGGTGGGCTTCGTCCTCTGCTTTTATGCATAGCCTCGCTCTTTGGACTTTGGCCGGTGAAGATCATGGGCTTTTCCCACTAAGAGCAACCCCAACCACGTTACCTATTTTGCTTCCCGAAAATATATTAAAATAATGATTCCCTAAAATATAGGGACCAAAAAACTGTTTCACTCCAACAGTATTCTCTATAATAATTACCCATAATTTAAAATTAATATTCAATTATATTTTAAACATTTTTTTTATAAATTTAAATGAGATTTTAACTATCCAGTATTTATATATTATTTATTCTTCCAATGTTGAATTTCAAATTATTAACAAATTAACACAAAATTATAAATCAAATGAAAAAAACAAAACAAAAAAACAAACAAAAGACACAGACTCATCACACCTGAGAACCACCACAATCCCCCAGCTTTCCCCACCACCATTCGAACTGCAACATCAAGACACACAATACATACACTTTAAATACACACACAGAAAAGTGGAGATTGGAAGAAGAAAGTCAACAGATAGAAAAAGAATAGGCGGGAGATGACATGTCAATTATAGGGGTGCAATTTTACTACCTCAAATTTGGGGTTCCATTTTCTCTCCCCTAAAATTTTTAGGTAAGGGGGGAGATGGTTGGAGAAGGAATTTTGGACTTCTAGCCCCTAAAATTGTCCACATGTGTCTGATATAGGTAAGGAGGCACTCCCTTGGAGTTGCTCTAAAAGAAGACAATATAGGTTTTGTGAAGACATTGAAGACAATGGGTCTCGCCCAATATCAACTAACCTATATTGCAGCTATAGAAGAGGGCTAAGCCCACTAACAGCCTCGCTTGTTGATAGGCCCAAGAGCATCAACCTTGGATGAATCTGAAACACCGGCCCTGTGATTAGTTACTTTTTCTCAGTAGATAAGGATAACTTTGACTCCGATAATTTCGGGTCAATGACTTATCCACTACGCTCCGAGAAAGTAGCTGGGCTTTAGGTCCATGACGGTTATTTAAGGCGGTGGCTTCAGTTCTATGGGCTTTTTAAAGATGAAAACGCGGTTTTTTCCTCTCCAAGAACTACGTTTGGCTGAATCCCCTATAAATAGGGGTACGTAGGCACATTGTACGGTACGAAGCAACCCTTGCGAATAAAGAGAGAATTCGACACTCGGTCTTAATTGCATAATTCGATAACCCATACAATTTCAGCCACCTCTAAACATAAATCCCTAACCCTAAACACCTTATCTACACTCTACACCATCATCAATCATCTGTCACTAGAGGTGGCCAGACGAACGGGTCGGCTAGCCCCGACTCACCTTGGCTCGTCCTTTTAACCGTCTCAAACTGGTTCGTATCGGGCCGAGTCAAACTCGGCACAACCCGTTACAGGAGACGAGGCGTATACGAGTTAAGTTGGGATGAATCGTAACTCGGCACGGACCGTGGCTCGCATCGGCTCGTGACTCGCCTCGGCCCATGGACTCAGCACGGCGGCTCATCACGGCCCGCGACTTGGCAGGTGGGCGGTTCCATCTCTCTCAGTCTCCGTCACTGTCATTCTAACTCCGTCTCTCTCTTTCTAACTCTCTTAATATATTATATAGGAAATCCCTACTTGCATGTGCTTCACCACGTGGTATTAATTTGAATTCATTTGTTCACCACGTGGCAGTACCTACTCCGTTAGTAAAGTGAACTTCCAGAACTATTCATCACATATTCACATGTTAAGTGTTAACATATTATTATTCTTATTATCCTTCTACAACTACAAGTAGAACAAACCACAACAAATAAATGACAACAACAAAGCTCTTCTTCAACTCGCCTAACTCGGCTCGCACGGCACGGCTCAACTGCATAGATCTACTAATATCCAGTAACTCGGCTAACTCGTGTAACTCGCGAGACGTACACGAGTTCAGCTTTCTTGAATCGGCCCGAGCTCGGCACGGCTCGTCTACATATACATGCCGTTTACGAGTTATGTGCTGACCAAACCTGCTCGCCGGCAACTCGCCCCAGTACGCCCGGCCCGCTCGTTTGGCCAGCACTGCCTGTCACCACCACAATTCCAGCAACTCAAGAAATCGTAAATGTTATCCGTGGAGAGGAGGATGTTACCAGTCCTATGGTTCAACTCCCGAACCATGAGCTCGGGGGCTCTAATCAGAGGAAGGCAAACTTGAATCCCCAGATCGGAGGAGATTCGCCCGTTTTGATGAGCAGCACAGAACTATTCGATCAGATTGCCTACATGGGGAACACGATCAATAGCATGGCAACCTGGATGGAGACCCTGGAGAAAGAGAAGAGATTTATGATGGGATCTCAGCAATACTAGGAGAATCGCAACAATTCAGTAAGTGAGCAATATCAGTTTGGCTATGACCCACGGTGTCGCCCCGACAATCTCTATGGGGAAGACAACCTAATGGCAGAAAGAGGAAGTCTTCGCCCATTTGTAGTCATCGTCCAGGAAAGGAACCAATGGGAACCTTTCGAGGAGGACCTTCATTGGAGATTCAAAATCAGGGACAATGGGAGCATATGTTCCAAGCTGTTACCCCGTGGGTGCTGATATATGATGAACCTTTTGTGGAATACCCAGGTGAAGAAGGCCAATCTCCTCTGAGGCAAAGAGATCGACATATTCAAGGGACTAATGATCTCGAGAGGAGGATCAACCCCTCTCATAGAGGACGAGCTAGTCCTGGTCATTTTGGCCCGACGCGTGGAGGAAATCCAAGAGGACGTGGGAGCCCAAGAGGACGAGGGAGCCCCAGAGGATGTGGGAGCCCCAGAGTATGAGGCAGTCCAAGAGGACGGGGGCGACACAATGATCTTTTAGTCATGACGGATCTAGAGGCTAGGCGAGAAGAGTGCAGGAATGACCACGAGATGTTGAAATTGAAATTCTAGATCCGACGCCTCTTAGGCTTAAGGGCGATCAGACTCAAGGACGTGACACACAGGGAAACGAAGGAGGGACTTTCAGGAGAGGCAACATGTTAGATAATTTGATGATCAGTGTTTAGCACTTAGGCAAATCAGAGTTTACCATTAGTGTTTGACAGATTGATATCAGTATTTGATATCAGTGTTTATCATCAGTGTTTACTGTCAGACTCTGTAGAAGCAGTAAATCAATCAGTGATTTATCTGATTGAAGATCTTGAAGATTGCAAGGATATTGTAATAACCCGAAATTCTGGACTAATTTGAAAAAAAAAATTTGATGAATAGTAACTTTTGACGATCGTGTGATATTACCAGACCACCCTATATAGAAGTTCTTATATGGGAGTTCTGAGTTCGTATTAGTATTCTATATTGAATTTAAGTGCATA
>PHNY01107198.1:2013-14459 GCA_003724115.2 Anethum foeniculum | reverse complement strand
AACTCCACATTAGTATGATATTGTCCGCTCTGGGCCGAGCCCGCACGGATTTGTTTTTGGTTACGTCCCAAAAGGCCTCATACTAATGGAGTTATCTGCTTGCTTATATACTAGCAATCTGCCCCTCCCACAAACGATGTGGGACAACTCCTAACAAAACTATCTCCAACCTAACTTCAAACTTGTATTTTTACATTATTTTAATGTAAAATTTCTTTTTAATTCAACTCTAAAATTTACACCATTTTGATCATATCAAATTTTTTTGAGTTCTTATATATTTCAACATTGCCCTTATACTCCTTAACTAAACAAATTTGTTCAATTTGTATCCCTTCAACTTTATTACTTTTTACCTTAATTTGTACTTTTAGCAATAAAATAATATATATAGTACAATAATGGTGTAAAATTTTAGTGTAAATGGATTGAAATTGAATTTGAAATTGATGTAGTTTTTACACTATTTTGATATAGAATTCACACTAAAATAGCGTGATGCATCGGAAATGCTTTTAGCCGTCTATTGATATGCAGTTAACAATTTTGACATATTTTTTAAGAAAATGCAAATTTCATTAGAATTGAATAATATATAGTCAATTTAGGCTCTTCTTCTAGACTTCTAGCACCCCAAGTTACCTTAGAATTGTAGATGCGTTTACTTGACATGATTTGAGTCCTTCTGACCCATGTGTTTAATCTTATTTCACATGATGCTCCTTATTGCTATTTCTATTCCGTTGTAAAGGATTCGCTGAAAATCAGCATGACAAAATCTATAATATAGTTTCTATTGAGCTGGAGCCATGCATATCTGCTTTAGTGGAATGTTTAGTAACACCTATTAGAATACTTGTAGAATCACTTGCAATTGGAATCTTATGAAAAACAGTCGAAACGAAGATAATTAAGAATCAACAGATTTAGCAGCTATTACCGCCAACTGTTTCATCGAAATTCAGAGTTTACAGCAACCTCTGTCGATAATTATCTATCCTTGACTTCCTTCTAAATTTTGCTTTAATTCATACCTTGATATAATGATTCTAAACTTTTTTCTTTTTTTGGACAAGTGAAATGTTGAGTAATCATTATTAAATGGAAATTTCAGGAATGGTTACAGTCATGGAGGCTGAGGCAAGAGGGGTTCAAGAAGAGGCTATTAGCTGGGTTGAAGATCTGAATTTGCATGGAGTTAGTATTGAATGCGACTCTGAGCTAGTGGTAAAGGCTGTTCACCCAGGTCCGACCCGGAGGGGAGGGCATCCAGGTCGACCGCCCTGAGCCCAAAAAATTTAGTGGCCCAAAAATTATCTAGTTCATATAATATCATTGGTACATATCGGTCCAAGCAGTAAAACAAAAACTTAAGATAACCTATCATTTTTTACTTGATTCTCTAACCTTCTTTGGAATGTGATAAATCGAAGAGATATCGCTTTAATTTGGTATCTACTTTCTCTCGTAATGGATTGTAATCCATACTTTAAATTAGATGCTCTTGTACAAGAAATAGATTAGCTGAAATTTATGTGCCTGATCTAATGTTATAGTTAATATTCTTGAGTTTGTCAAAATTTTGAACTATTTCTCGTATATTGCAATTACTTATCGAACCTTAGTATCAACATTTGTCTCTTTGTGTCTGTAGCATCAGTCGAAAGAAACTTTTCAAATTTAAGTTGTTGAAAATTTATTTACGATCATCAATGTGACATGGAGATTGAATGAACTCGCAATGTTGTGTATCGAAAAAGACATGTCAGAGAACGTTGAGGTTGATTCGCTCATCTCAAATTTCACATTAAGAGCTCTTGACGAAATTGCCTTGCATAATTTGTTATTATTTGAATTATTGCTAACACTCAGTTATTTTATTTAGTTAGTTTTCTTATTCAAGTTGACTAAAATTTGAGTTTGCATTATTACGATTTTTATTTGTTAGATTTAACTTAACAAATTAGGGCCCATTTTTTTAATTCGCCCCTAGGCCCTCAAAAGGTATGGAACGGCCCTATGTCCACGGTAATATGGAGTACTACCAGGAAGTTGGTCACACCATAGAGTTCTACAAACTGAAACTAAGACTTAGGTCTGATCTTTCTCTGTGTCATGTAAAAAAGCAAGCAAACCTAATCGCTCATCTTTAGCCTAGAGTCCGGCGTTTGGTTGATTGCTTCAATGTGTTTGAGTCTCCTAGATGTGTTGTTGGAGACATTATATTCTGAGTATCCCCGTTAATGAAATTATCTTTTGTTTTCAAAAAAAAAAAATATTAAAGGTAAAAGAGTTTACAACAACCTCTGTCGATAACTATCTACTTTGACTTCCTTCTAAAATTTGCTTAATTCCTGACTTCATAAATATGATTCTAAACTTTTTTCTTTTTTGGACTAGTGAAATGCTGAAGGTAACCATTATTTAAAGGTCTGAAAGAATTAACAATAAATAAATTTTCATCTGGGAACCATAGTGGTGAGAGTCAAATAATTGGACGAAAACGATGAAGCGTCTCTTTCCTGCAGTTCCCTCTCGATGAAAAATCCTGGCTTTTTAGCTTGAGGCAGGGGAATTTTACTGGTTAGCATCAGTACCAGTGTTGCCATGGTTGGCCTATCTGCTGGATATTTTTGCACACATAATAACCCTATATGGATAGCTCGAAACACTTCTTTTTGATGTTCATGGCCTGATTTCCAAATAACTTCATCTACTAGGTCCAAGACATTGCCATCTCTATAGATTGTCCATGCCTAAACAAATGATGACGCAAGAATAATTTAGTTAAATCCACAATAAAAACAATAAACTCTTTTAGTTGATGACCAAGGCACCTACATGTCCAAGAAGGTTAAGACTGTGATCCGGATGACTAAAATTTTTGTTTCTCTTCCGGCTCACTATCTCTAACAGCATTACCCCAAAGCTATATACATCAGATTTCACCGAGAATATGCCATCAATTGCATACTCAGGGGACATGTAACCACTGCAACAACAAATCATAATGTATCAGAATTTGGCTGATGTAAGGACTATTTTGAAAATATTGTATAGATTCTTACTACGTTCCAACTACTCTTGTTGTTTCGGAACCAGTTTCAGTCTCTCCGCAAATTCTTGCCATGCCAAAATCGAAAATTTTTGGGTTCATCTCAAGATCGAGTAAAACATTGCTGGCTTTAAGATCCCTATGTATGATCCGAAGTCTAGAATCCTGAAGATAGAGAAGTCCCCTTGCTATGCCATTTATGATGCTATACCGCATAGGCCAGTCAAGCTTGTTCCTTTGGTTTTTATCTGTTTGAATGGTCATTAAAGTAATCAACAATTTGAAGAAACAAGATGATGAACATGCTAGTAGTCGAATATATGATTTGAAAAAGCAGAAGGCAACATTACTACAGAGGATAGATGTACCAAAGATGAATGAGTCTAAGCTTTTGTTGGGCATGTACTCGTACACCAACATTCTCTCTCCTTCCTGCACAGAGCAGCCAAGAAGTTTCACAAGGTTTCGGTGCTGAAGTTGAGCAATGCATGAAACTTCATACTTGAACTCTTCAAACCCTTGCCTCGAATTCTTTGAGAGCCTCTTTACAGCTATTTCTTTTCCTTCGTCAAGCATACCCTAAGAAGTATCAATAAGGCCATGTCACATTCTGCAATGGAATCAGTGAATCACTAAGGCATATATTCTATTGTGATCACTGTAATAAAGAAACGATTATTCTTCAAATGTGTGTTTTGTTTTTTTGCTTTAGTGAATATTTGGTTTACTTGTTTCTAGAATTATTGAAAAAAGTGGGTTCAAGCAACTCCATTTGTTTAGCTCTTTTGTTGCTTGGTTATATGATTTTTTGTTTATGTGTGTACCTGATAGCTGCATATATTAGGCACTTCTCTTGTCTTTTAATTTGAATTTAATTACAATAATGTAAAAGTAATTATTGCTTTCTTACTCCAATCAAATGGTTTGTTCATTAACGTTAAGTAAAGACAATCACCTCGTCTTGATGCAAAAACTATCTCTTCTGTACCTGTCACGCAACTCTCATAGCTTTAGAGACATTAAGAAGTTGGTGTTCATTTTAGTATTTTTAAATGGCTAACAATGACATATAAGGTTTCCAAATGCTGTGATACCTTGTTAAAAAACTAGAAACAAAATAACTAAGAACATATATGGGATCAGAATTCAGATACAAACATCGATTTTGCTTATTGCTTTAATTCTCCACTACATAACAAGCTACAATACTGCAAGCAACTGATAAACCTTACCAAGGGGAAGCATAATCCCGCTCCCATGGTAATTAACTGAACACAAGCAGAGATGTGCTCGAATGATATAACGTTGGTGGTAATGTGCATCAACATATTATGTAGGTGACAAGAGCTGCTACATAAAATTTACAAACTATGAGATGTGTATCATAAATAATGCTGAAGCGTACGACAACAAATGAAAACACGAGGACAAATCAAGGATGTCGTAGAAAATGTAGCAATGCAACTTTCAGACCTGAAGACATTCATGTAAAGCTCAAAATACAGAAGTTTGTAAACAGCCTCGAAGAAATGAAACTTGGACTTGCCTTGTAAACTTCTAGGATAGCAATAAAATTTTAGACCTAGATCAAGTGCAGCAACATCATACTTATAGTTACTTACTTTGTAGACAGGTCCGAAGCTACCTTCTCCAAGCTTAGAGTTTGTCGAAAACCCATTGGTTGCAGTAGCCAAGGTTGAGAAGTCAAAAATAGGCAACTCAACATCTTCACCATTCCCAATGGCCCCATTTTCATCAAAATGATGTCTTGTTATTCCTGCAATTTTCACTCGCCAAGGCATACAGTTAGAACTAAGCACAAGATTTCAAAAGAAAACCTTAAATTTGTTATACTAGCACATTACCTTCTCTACGTTTCCTTTTCTTCCAGATTAGCCACAAGCATGCGCCAAGCATTGCTATCACAGTCAACAGAATTGGGATGATTATGATCCTTACTTTAGATCTCCCTTTTTTAGCTTCATGTTGAGACAGTAAGTAATGTCAATTCACTAATAACCACGGAAAAAGGACAATCAATATGTAATCAGTAGTGCTTAATTGTTAGCAGAAAAAGATATATGAAGCTTAACTAATTCAGATGCAGCCATTCTTATGTAAAGATCTTGACCATTTTCTTTCTGCACTCTAATATCAAAAAGCTTATTAAACCATAGCAAGCATCCGCTTCCAATGCCTCTAATATCTGTATTTGCATAAGCTGTACACGAGCAATTCTTTAAGCACAACCTCTTACACTCGTCAAGACTCATTCCTATCAAACCAAGAACTCTGAGTATCTGGTAGTATTAACCCTGACTGTTTCATGAATCCCTCACCATCTGCACAACTCAGTTTTACTTTCCTTGCACAACCGCTAGACCAATCTGCAACATTCCAGTCTTTTTGAGTTTTTGGTTCAAATCCATCCAAGCACTCACACGCTGGAGATCTGTTAATATTACAACTACCATAAGCTCCACATAGCCCGTAACGATCACAATCATCTATCGGGCCAGTAAGATATAGCTGCCAACTTTGAGATTTTTCAATCTTTGAACAGAACCAAGTGGACTCAATACTATCATCGTAGAAACTGAATCATCAAGAAGTTCGTAATAATAATACAGAAACTGAATCATCAAGAAGTTCGTAATAATAATACAACTCCTTATTATTTGAGACAAAATAAAACTTATAAATTGGGATGGATTTGAAGTTAGGTGTGCCAGAAAACCAAACACCATTCCGAGGCCCTGCTCGAGAACGTATAGCGGAACCTTTCCTCATCAATAGTTGGGGGTATCCTTTCCGATCAATGCGATTTGTATATTCACCCAAAGATGGATCATCTTCACTTTTCCAAGAACTGAGAAACCTTTCAAGCCCAGTTTCCAAATTCCAACCAAGTTTACATCCTGGCAAAAAAGTATTTCCAGTTATATCAAAACTTTGCCACAAGTAATTTTCAGTGTCTTTGTCAGTTTCATCTCTAATAACAAGATTTCCAGTATCCAACAGGCAACAGCTGCACCACAGGATTACTCACAAATGTCGAGGAGTTTGATGACCAAACTACGTAACTAGAACTATCGAGAATAAGAAGATTTCCGTTGCTATTAAGGTTTAAGAGACCAGATGTAGTATTAAGAGGAGTTTCTCTGTTGGCAATCCATACAATTGTCTTCTTAGATATCTTCTTGTACCATATGCCAACATATCGATTTGTGGAAGTGCCAATACTAGTAAAACCGAGCTCGAAATGTCCACCAGATGAAACCATAATGCTTCCATCTCTAATTGTTTCATTGGCTCTTATAATATCTTTCACTGCTATAGAATTTAGTGAAAGAAAGAACACGAAGATGCAGAGTAAAAGAGTAATAAAAGCAGTTGTAGTAGTACTGGTGCAATCCATCAACCCTGTTAAATCAGTTTGAGTTATTATCTTGAAATGATTGAGGAAGATGAAATTTTGATACAAGAAATAATTTGATTAGTGTTGATAAATATTCCATCACTTAGCAATTTGTGGAACACTAATCAAATACAAAAAGCAGCTGTCCCCTAATAACAGGCTAACACAATCTCTTTTTCTTAAGAGGCTAACAATTCAAACTTGGTGGCTGCACCCATTTTGAATTATCTCAAAGACTTTCCGTTTTGAATTTTACTTCGTGCGCGATTGAGAACCATAATGGTGACAATTGCGAGACGTGGCTCAGACAGATTAAGTTGATACATCACACTCAGGAGTCTAAGAAAGTAGCATCAAACACTCTTTTACCAACTACCAATAAATCAATACAATTTATAGATAAATTATTATATCAAAAAAAAACCACAAGTATTGGAAATAAAAGTCGGAGTACAGTACTCAAATATTGGATAGTACATTTTCATCAAAATGAATTAGAAACTTATATGACATGTTTATCTGGGAGCCATTGTTGTGACACTTAAATAGTTGGATGAAGACGACATAGAGTCTCCTTCATACAGTTTCCTCTCATTGAAGAATCCA
This sequence comes from Anethum foeniculum, assembly GCA_003724115.2. Classification (NCBI taxonomy): domain Eukaryota; kingdom Viridiplantae; phylum Streptophyta; class Magnoliopsida; order Apiales; family Apiaceae; genus Anethum; species Anethum foeniculum. The sequence goes on along the minus strand of PHNY01107198.1, from coordinate 7,380 downwards.
GGTTCTTTAGGCTGGGGCAGGGGAATTTCACTAGTTAGCATTAGTACCACGGTTGCCATGGTTGGCCTGTCTTCTGGATATTGTTGCACGCATAACAATCCTATTTGGATAGCTCGAAACACTTTAGATTGATGTCCGTGGCTCGACTTTGCAATAACCTCATCTGCTATGTCCAACACTTCGCCATTTGTGTAGATTCTCCAGGCCTAAATTTGGGGACACAGATAAAATTGGTTTAACCACAAATTAAGATTTAATTATGAAACTCCCATAATACAATGGCCTAGGTTACTTACATGCCCAAGAAGGTTAAGATTGTGATCCGGATGAGTAAAATTTTTGTTTCTCTTCCCACTGACTACCTCTAACAGCAATACTCCAAAGCTGTAGACATCAGATTTCACCGAGAATTTTCCATCGATTGCATACTCAGGGGACATGTAACCACTGCAAGAAAATACCAAATAATGAATCATAATTCAGCTCATCCTATGACCTTCTTTTTAAAGAGTTGTAGAGATTCTTACTACGTTCCAACTACTCTAGTTGTACTGGTTCCTGTTTCAGTTTCCCCGCAGATCCTTGCAGTACCAAAGTCTGAAATCTTTGGGTTCATCTCGTAATCAAGTAGAACATTGCTGGCTTTCAGATCCCTATGAATGATCCGCAGTCTAGAGTCCTGATGAAGATAGAGAAGTCCTCTTGCGATGCCGTTTATGATGTTAAAGCGCATAGGCCAGTCAAGTCCCTTGCTTTGTTCTTTATCTGTTCCAATTTTTGTCATAAAAAAGATATTATTAGTGAAGGGCATAAATGAAACAAAGGTGACAATTATACACCAACAATTATACTATTTAATAGTGAAGTCCCTTGATGTTATAGTTTACTATTTAATGAAACAAAGGTGACAATCATACTGGATGAGTATCAGAACCGAATAAAAAAGATATTATTAGTAAAGGGCATAAATGTACCAAATATAAACGAGTCTAAGCTTTTATTAGGCATGTATTCATACACCAACAATCTTTCTCCTTCCTGCACAGAACAGCCAAGAAGCTTCACAAGGTTTCGGTGTTGAAGTCGAGCAATGCATGAAACTTCATTTTTAAACTCTTGCAATCCTTGAGTGGAGTCCTTTGATAGCCTCTTTACAGCTATTTCTTTTGTCTCATCGAGCATACCCTGAGATGGATCAATGTGACCGGGTTATGTTCTGCCATGGAACAAATGACATACATTCTGCAGTGAATCACTCATATAAAGGAGCAATACCAATATTCTACTCACAGATTTTATTTCTATTGCAAGCATAAAAGTAGCCATTTTATCATTCTGGTGGTTTTTGTACTTGTGAGTGACCGAGTGGCCTAAATCCTTGTCCTACAAGTGCACCATCATGGTGATTACCTTATAGACAGGCCCAAATCCACCTTCTCCAAGCTTAGAATCTGTAGAGAAGTCATTGGTGGCATTGGCTAAGGTTATAAAGTCAAACAATGGCAACTCTAAATCCTCATCACCATTTCCAATGCCCCCGTCATTTTTATAATACTGCCTTGTAACCACTGCAATTTCCATATTCAACGGCATAGAATCAAGATAAGTGAAATTTTTGATAAAATAAATATAGGATATGCTAAATTGCTCGTTTACCTCCCATGTGCTTGATTCTTTTCTTCCTCATTACGCACAGGTATATGCCTAGCATCATTATTGCCGTCAAAACAATAGGGATGATAATGAACCTTAGTTCGGGTCTCCCTTTCCTAGCTTCAAATTTTACCAGAAAGCAATGTAATTAAATAGTACCAAAAAAGAAAACAATAAAACTAGATATTAATGTGTCCATTAGTACTAAATTGGGTAGTAAATAAAGATAAATCAAATTTTACCTAATTTAAAAGCAGCTAATTCAGAAGCAGCCATTCTTATGTAAAGATCTTGACCATTTTCTTTATGCTCTCTAATATCAATAAGCTCATTAAACCATAACAGGCATCCACTTCCACTCCCTCTTATATCTGTATTTGCATAAGCTGTACATGAGCAACTTTTCAAGCACACACTCCTACACTCGTCAAGACTCATACTCTTGTTGAACCAAGATTTCCGGGTATCTGGCAATTTTAGCCCTGAATGCTTCAAAAATCCGTCACCTTCACCACAACTCAGTGGCACTTTTCTTACACAACCACTAGACCAATCTGCAACATCCCATTCTTTTTGAGATTTTTGCCTAAATCCATCTAAGCACTCGCATGCAGGAGACCTGTTAATGTTACAATTGCCATAAGCTCCACACAACGCGTAACGATCGCAATCATCCATCTGAGCAGTAATATAAAGTTGCCAAATTTGATATTTTTCAATCCATACCCATCTTTGAATATAGCCAAGTGGATGCAGTATGACCCTCGTAACAACTGAACTATTGACAGCTGTGTAATGATAATACAGCTCCTTATCATTAGAAACAAAATCAAACGTATATATTTGGTTGGGTGTCAAGTTAGGCATGCCAGAAAAGCGAATACCATTCCAAGGCCCAGGTCGAAAATCTACAGAGGAGCCTTTCTTCAGCAGTATCTGTGGAAATCCATTACGATCAATATGATACGTATATTCACCTGGAGATGGATCATCCTCACTTTTCCAAGAACTGATGTACCTTTCAAGCCCAGTTTCCAAATTCCACCCCAACTTACTACCAGGTAAGAATGTATTTCCAACTATATCAAAACTTTGCCAGAAATAATTTTCAGGAGAACTGTCAGTTTCATCTCTAATGACAAGATTCCCAGAATCTAACAGCTGTGCAACTGGATTATTTACAGATGCCGAGGAGTTTGTTGACCAAACTATTGTTTTAGAAACATTGAGAACAACAAGGTTTCCGTTGCTGTTAAGTTTTAAGAGACCAGTTGTAGTTTTAAGAGGTGCATCCTTATTGGCAATCCATACAATTGTCTTTTTGGGTATATTCTTGTACCATATACCCACATATCGATTTGTAGACCTGCCCGGACTAATGAAACCAAGCTCGAAATGACCACCAGCTGAAACGATACTGGTTCCATCTTTAATGATTTCGTTGGCTCTTATAGTGTCTACTTCTGCTACAGAGTTTAGAGAAAGAGAGGAAAAGATTAAAGAGAATAACAATGAAAGTAAAGCAGTTGTAGAACTGTGGCCTTCCATTAACCTTGGTGTATTTATTGAATTAGCTGAAATGAAGTAGAGATTAGTTGTAAAACTCTGATTTACTTCTGAGGATTCACCTATATCTATTATGTAGTAGGCGGTAAAAATTTATTTTACTGCTTTTTCGGAGGACATGGGGACTCACTCACCCCCTATCTCCCCTCTGGTTCCGCTACTGCGTCCAAACAAAGGTTCCATATGTGGAATATTAGTACCACAACTCTGCATCAGCTGTAACATCTTCATGACTTTGAATTCCAAAGTCTTTACACATAAATGTCGACATCTTTAAGCTTATAAAATCTAGGAAAATTCACATATTTCATCTTTTTCATTGAAGCATCCAAAACATGAACATCTCTAACGATTTACCAGAAAACAGAGCAGCAACACACGAGCTATTACTTGATTCTAATAATCAGAGTTGTAAAATGAACGCAAAAGAATTTTATTTAACTGTTTGTAAAAAACCCAATAGCAGTTTCAATATTATTAAGCAAGGGGTAACTCCTTTTGTCTGGCTCCGATTCTTAATAATTTTAAGGAACGTAAAACATCATTCAGTTGTAATATCAGGTCAGAGTTAAATATGCAACAGGAAGACTATCTGGTGTGCCCGCAAGTAATAACATCCCTTTCTGATCTTTACCAAGTTGTACAAGTTTTCAAGAATCTTGTTCCCTGAAAATCAACGAGGCGAGACTTACATTTCTTTGCATTCTATTGACGGGAAGCTAGCAGGTAGACTTACATTTCTTTGCACTCTATTAACGGGAAGTTACCTAATAAAAATGAATATCCTTGGGACCGATAAATTATAACTCCTACATTTATCGAAGTTAAAATACAATGTATCTATTAATGTTGTGACATGAAAAAATTATTCATACATTTTTTTTTTTTCGATACCCCTGTTTTGTTTCGCAAAAACATCAAATAAAGGCTTCATCAAGCAAAGTATTTAACATTATCAGTATAATGAATATGTTTTGACCCATCTTCCCGAGAACAATGTGTTATGGGAATTGAACCACAGTTGAGTGAGCCGTTTCCGTTCACACGAAAATTTAGCGTTTGCTTTGAATTTGTGGCACATGACTTAATATTAAAATATTTATCTATTTTATTAATTTAAATACTAGATACTCCTTCAAAATTTTAGTAGTAAAATTATTATAGATATATTAAAAGTGTTTTAAATCCTTTAAAATCTTATGATATAAAAAAATGATACTCCCTCCGTTTCAAAATAATAATGCACTTTTGTGGAAAAAAAAATTGTTTCAAATTAGTTGTCAACTTCAACTTTCAAACAATACCCTCTAGTTTATATTTCCAAAATCAACTTTATCTCATATATTTCCTATTTATATTTCTAATGCAAATTCTATTTCACAAACTAATATTCATTTAATGCAATTAATATCATTGGCGGACCCAGGAATTTTTTCCAGTGGGTTCCTTATAATAAATATTTAAAAAAATAACAATTAGAAAGTGCGAAATTGTATAAATAAGAAATAATTTTACATTTTATAGATGTTCCCTATGTGTTTTCATTTTTTGAAAACCATCTATTACATCATCATTAGTAACATTGGCTAGTGCTTCTTTTTCAGTAGCCGATATAAGACAATCATTTAGAAAGCCATCACCAATTCGGTTACGCAAATCTGATTTCACAAGTTTCATTGTAGAAAAACACCTCTCCACTGTTGCAGTTGCAACGGGAAAAACCAATGCAAGCTTTAGTAACCGATAAAGTAAAGGATAAGAAAGATGTTTCCTTGTTTGGACCATTACCTTGGCAATATCATTAATACCATTCAAATGAGCAAATCTTTCATCTTCTTTCACATTATCAATATAGATGACAAGTTCATACTCCAATGCGATCCTCCCCATCGAAGTAAAATCATTGGGATAAAATTCAGCTAACCTCATCAACTGCATGGAGTTAAATGCAACAAATTAATCACATGGATCCAAAGCAGCCATACAAATGAGCAACTCAGAGTTCACCTCATTGAAACGATCATCAAACTCTGAAAGTTGCATATCCACAACAACATTAAAACAGTCAAAAGAATAATAATGCTCATATGTGATTCCTGTTTTTTGTCGTCTATTTTTTGGATTAATACATGGCTCTGACATATTCAG
>PHNY01107188.1:22714-39135 GCA_003724115.2 Anethum foeniculum | reverse complement strand
TTGCCCCCCCCCCCCCCCCCCCTTGCCGTTAATGAAGAACTTTTTAGTGCATGAATCTTGGACAAGGCATACACCTTATGTTTCTTGTACATCACAACGCTAGTATGGTGGATCATGGATGTTATCATGATACAAACTATCAACTCATGCATTACTCTTTTTTAATCGTAGTTACGAATTTTACATTTTATAATTAGATTTTTATTTCGATTTTCATTTTTATTAATGAAACCAAGGGACTTCAATAAGATATTCTCTTAATGCCACAATGTCGTGTGGTGGATGTTATCACGATATAAACCATCTCACTACAAGATGTCATTAAGCAAATATCTAGTCATCTATGTAGCGTGAAAATGTTAGTTTGTAGTCTGAAGTCATTACATTAGAAAAAAATGGAAATACCCACATATATAGGGGGATTGCAATGCCAACTATATATTTCAATAATATCTCAAAATCAACTCTAATCAAATATGTGGGTTGCAATGCTTATATAGGGAATCGAAACCCTAATAAAATAACATAATGGACTAGGGCCGGTAAAAAGTTTGGGCTTTATTATGTAATCTACTAATTAATAAACTACAAGCCCTACATACATATATGTAGATACACTAATTTCTCGACTGCATATATAAATAAACTATTTAGTAATGAAAATAAAAGAATTCTTTCATTTTCATTCCCGTTCCTCATCTCGTATCACCTGGTTGGAACTGGGTCAGTCCTTTTCTCTTCTTCTCCATGGCCCCTGTGGTGTCCGTGAAGAACTCCTTAGTGCATAAATCCTAGATGAAGCAGACACCTTATGGTTCTTGCACGCAACAATGCCGTCTTGTGGATGTTCTTATGATATAAACCAGCAGCAAAAAACATTACTCATCTTTTACTTGTAGTTTTAAATACATTTTAGAATTAAGTTTTATTTCGCTCTTTTATTTTTGCTAATGAAAACAAGAAAAAGAAGATATAAAAACCAACTAATGTGTCAACCTAAGTTGCCTTGCGAACCTCCTTAGCATCATATATGCGCCTTAAAATCTTGTCAATTAACTCTTTCTTGGACTTTCCACTTGACTAATTAAATACTTTTTGAAATTTATTTGTTGTTTTTACTGCTTATTAAAGGCCCTATTTCGGCTTGTTTGTTGCTGTCTGATAACAGGTAAGACAGGCTGTAATTGGAACTCGTGGTCTACACGCGCAGTTCATTGGAATCACTGTTTTAGAGTCATTGGTATTTTTTGTTCCTCCTACAGTTATTATTTTTATTCCAATGTAGTTTTAGGTGCCATATAGTTAACTTTCTTATAAACCAGTATTGTGATGCTGACCTATCCCTTCAGGTTTCTGAATTCGCGCCTTCTACTTCAACTGCTTTAGGCCTTCCGAGGGAGTTCCATGAACAATGCCGGGCCTCATTAGAGCTAAACTACTTAAAGGTTTTCTGACTATGTCAGTGCTTTATATCTCTGTGTATGAATATATGTATGTGTTTTAATCAAACTTTACCATACCTAATTTCATTCATTGTGGGCTTTTTAAATGTATACTTGAGCAGTGGCAAGTTATATATTTATTTATCTTCTACTTTTTAGCTTTTAATATATCTATTTTTTTTAATCTTACAGACAATGTATTGTTGGGCACAAGAAGCTGCTCTTAGTGTCACAAATAATATTGTCCAATCTGATTCAGAGATACTCGAGGTTAAAGTTTGCACAGCCGCTCTACGTTTAATGCTTCAAATTCTGAATTGGGAATTCCAGTATAACACAAATGGAGTCGAGGGTACAAAAAAGAGCATAAATGTGTTCTCTAGTGGAGTTAGAATTGATGTCAGCTCAGCCAAGAGATCTGATTATGCTTTAGTCCAGGTAACTAGTCTGTTTGTTTCCAATATTTGTCCTACTCCATCCGTTCCAACGTGCAAGATTGAAGCCAATAGTTGCTTGTGTCAAAAAACATATGTTTACCTAAAATATCAAGAGAGTTTGATTGTCGTAAACATAGTCACTGGCTGAAAAGTTTATTGAATTGAGACAAAGAAACACAGTTTTACTTTTAGTCTATCATATAAAGTAAACAGAGATATAGTATTTAGTATCTCCAGCTGATGTTTCAAGTTGTCTAGAATGGAATTTAACAAGGACCATGGAAGATAATCTATATATTGAGGTGGAATGATTCAGCAAATATGTTTTTAAATGGTTGCCTATGATCTAGTTTGTGAAGTCAATGTTTTAAATGTCACGTAATCAGAGTTCAGATGAATTGCTTTAAAATCTATGACATATGAAAATCTTACACCTATTTGTATGTAATTCAAATTGAAGAATTCAAAGCCTTTTATTTTGCAGCGAAGTGTACAAAATCCAAAACATAGTTAGAATGTCAACAATGTAACCCTAATTCGTCATATTGCTATTACATCAATAAACTCGAAGATTCGAAGTGATACAATGTAATCGGCAGTGAATTATAGCTTCCAGTTTAAGGGTTATAACCTTTATATATTTTGTCCTAAAAATCAGTATTGTATGATTGTAAATTTCTCAGTTGCATTTAGAAAATTGAAGCTTCAGGATAATACATATATATGCTCAAAAACCAAGGATATGGAGCTCGGATAAAAGCTTTTGAGACAGTATCATGGTAAAATTTGGGTGTACATTTAATAATAAAACCGATAATCTACATGTTTTGGAAATCAAGAGTTGCTACTTCTTAGCAACTCAAGGTGTAAAATTGAGGAGCTATAGGAAAAAAGAGAGGTATAGGTTTTGAACTTTATATTCTGACCTAGATGGTAGATATCTATATACTAGGTAATTGCAGGCTGCAGAAGCTGAAGGGAATTTTTTTTTTTTATTGGTCCTTAAAATGAAGTATTTTCACATGGAATGATAAAGAAAAATACAATATTCTTTTAAATAACTAAAAGTTGATATTCCTCATCTCCAAAAATGGCTCAAATAACATTCATGTTTACATTCAGTTTTTAAGTTATGAACTTTAAAAGCTCATTATACAAATTAGAGATCTATATGGTTTCTGCGTTCTTGTGAAGTGATAAAAGGATTTGTATGCTCGTAAAAGATCCTTTCGACTTATCTATTCATCTCTTATTTCGTCTTCATGACATCAGGATAACCATGAAAGATATTGTACTGCTTGGTTAAAAAGTTAAACTAAACCCTTGCTTTACTTTTTTTTTTTTTGCACCAAGATCTGTTCATGTTTCCAATTTGTTCTTAATTCAATAATGCAATCATCACATTTTAAGTTTGGTGTTCTTTTGTCTTATTGTTTAAGAATGAGTGATACAGGCAAAGTGTACACAGTTATGATTCTCTTTTTTTTTTTTTTGCTGCTATTAGCCTGGTTCTTCTTGGCGCGATATTTTAATTCATAGTGGTCATGTTGGATGGCTGTTGAGTTTATATGGTGCATTAAGACTTAAGTTTTCAAATCGTGGCTACTGGCTTGACTGCCCGATTGCAGTCTCAGCTCGGAAGCTTATAGTACAATTATGCTCACTGACAGGAGCTGTATTTCCTTCTGGTATGCAATCCTTTCTATTTGTTTATTTGCCTGAGTTACAGTGAACTTGTTTAGATAAACAGCCTATTTGATATGAATATATGGTTACTTCAACTCCTTTAAGATATAGTACTCCTTTAAGATATAGTGTCAGAGCTAGGCTTTTCCTCTGAAGTAGTATTATTTTAGATGAAGTTTAGTTTTCTGATTTTTGACATTAAAATGTCAATTTCTGACTCTTTTTCACGAGTATACTCCCTGCATCCAGCAAGAATAGTATATTTCTTTACATTCCAGCTGCAATAATTTCATCAGCTTAAATAATTAATTACTGTAAAGGATTCCACTTGTATTTTACTTTTCAAGTAGAATGCAATCACAATCATCATGAAGATTATACTTGAACTTCTAGAACTGCTGATACAGATAGTGGGCTAACACAAAAGCAACATCTACTGCAATTGCTTTCGGGAATCATACAGTGGATAGAGCCTCCTGATGTTGTGTCAAATGCAATTAAATGTGGGAGAAGCGAAAGGTTATAAATTTATCCTATACTTACTCAAATCATTATGCCTTATTTTGTGCAGTAACACCTATATTTTGTTTTTCTTTTTTTGATCAGTGAGATGCTTGATGGTTGTCGTGCAATATTATCTGTGGCGTCTGTTACTACATCTCATGTGTTTGATCAGCTCCTCAAATCCATCAGGTCAGTCTTCTGGTCTTAAGAATCATGAATGGGCTAGGGGCTGGCGTATAAAATCTTTTTAAGATTTTATTTGAAGTTCCTATATTGTTTCTTTAGTTCTCGGGATTCAAGATTAAAGTTTCCCCCCTGCCAGAATTTTTATAATACATGACAGTTTCTGCATTCTTTTGGATAGAGTTAATGGTCTTTTAAAAAATTAGATTTGGATATAGAAATAAGGTTATATTTATGTCTACTGATTGTATGAGAATTTCACCTTACATTCACATATTTTTCATTTTAATTTATATATTCAAAATTTTAAATAAGTAGAACCTTGGTTCTACTTATTTAAGACACTGTGTTCTGCTGGTTCTACTTATTTAAGACACTGTGTTCTGCTGCGGAACCTATGTTCCCATCTGATACAACAGGAATACACCACTATTAAACACCATTCTCTCTTGTTTGCAAATCTATTTCAATAACCATTTTTAAGTCCGGATATTTTTCCATGCACGTACTTGTTTAAATGATAATCTTGATAATCTCACAAATGATGTGTTTCGAGAAAAAAAAAGAAAAAGCAGAGTTCAGATGTAGGCATAGAGTTCAATTACAGAACCTACAAATTGATATAAATAATTTGAACCGAGTTCAAGTGCAGGACTGAAGTTCAATTGCATAACTCTAGTTTAAATGTTCATTTAAAGAACTGTAGTCCTACACTTGAAATTGAACCACGCACATATATACAAAACTAGGGTTCTGCCGATGAACTTTAGCATCATACACGAAACAAGCATTGACAATAGAAAATAAAGGGTTTAAGGCTTGCCATTTTTGTTGTTCCAGATAAAAAAACGAAAACAGAACCAGAGTTCTAGTACCTAACAAACTTTATTCCAGTAGCTAAAAAACCTAGAATTCTGTTGATGAACTTCATTATCAAAACAAAACAAGCATTGACAATAAAAACAAAGGATTTAACCCATTTGCGTGTTAATTGTAATCTAAAAGACCCTAGCTTTTATGATGCCGATGCTAATTCTGATGGAGGATATTGTGATGCTAAAATGATATGTATTGCGTCGTTGTATATGATTTACAGCTTGTTTGTATACTCTATTTTTTCCTAGAGAGATTTGCTCTCCTATTCTATATATAATAAATTATTTTTTTAAAAATAAATATAATAGTTCTTAGGGTTCTCCCAGGAACATGATTCTGGTATGTATATACATATATTTTCTTGGGGAGGGGAGCAGTGGGGTTTGGTCTGGGTAAAAACCATACCCTAACCATTATGTTTTGGTTCGGTTCCCTAATTTTGTAAATTAAATAGGAACAATTGGAGTTGGGTTTAAACTAGATATCTTGAATTTAAGAATTTAAATAGATAAAAATGGTCAGATTATTCAAAAATATTGAAAGAGAAATGTTCTTCAGGATCAGAAATACAATTTGTTATTTCAGTTGAAGCGAAAGCATGGAATATCATCACTCCAAAATTAAGAAAAATAATAGGAAAACACAAAAAATAAATTTACACATCAAATTTGGTGGAAATCATCATAACTTTTATTTTTTATTTTTGGTGTTAAGAACAAATCTCTTACGATAATTATTAACTATGTTACAAGGACTCGGCTAGAAGTGTCCGAATGGATACAAGTCCAAATATCAGACTTGGCAACATTTTGAAATATATACATGTTTTTGCCCTAAAATAAGTGTCCAAGTCCGAGTGTCCATGTCCAAGTGTCGAGTGTCCGACACGGGTACTCAATGGTAAAATGAAGAGTCCGACTAACATAGATTGTTAATGTAATATGTCTTCATTTGGATGATGGAGAGGGTGTTTTAAATAGGTGTGTCAATTGCACCTCTTTATGATTCAATGTTGTTTTTACACTGGCTGATGTTTTTTTTTCAATTTTCAGGCCTTTTGGCACTATTAGTCTGTTATCTGCACTGATGGCTGAAGCTGTTAAAGATCTTATGGATAATTCCACTGACGAAGAAACTTGGAGTTGGGTGGCACGTGACATTCTATTAGATACTTGGACTACTCTTCTTGTGGTAAATCATCTGCTTCTTGTCTTGAATACACACACACACACATACACACATGAGAGAGATCTGTGAAAGGAATGAAATGATAATTTTTGCATTGGTGAAATCTCAAAATGTGGACTCTACAAGCTTCATAATCAAATAACTGGATTATGAAAAGGTAGAAAGATGACAATAGTAGTAAATAAATAAACTGGATAGTGGATAGGACTATTAGAATCTCTGGGGCAATATGGGAAAAAGGATGATTGGCACTTAAACATTTCCTTTTTTTAAAAAAAATTGTTTTCAGTAAATCAGAAATTAGGTTTGACTATATCAATCAATTACTTTGACAATGTTTCTGTTTGACAATGTTTTACAAGTTTAGGCGTCGAATTTATATTATGTTACCCCCTCTATGTTGTACTTAAACTGATTTATCACTTTATGTGTGTATTTTTGTGTATACACAGTTACATACATATATTTAAGATTTTCAAATTTGCACGCCTCAATTCGGTGAGTTGCGTGCCTTGCCTGAGTTCTAGGATTTAGAGTCTCGGTTCTCACTTTTTATCGCTCTAAATACATCGATTGGTACTGATTATATATTGTAAAGTGATTTATCATAATATTTAACATCATTTAGTATTGAATAAATCAAGTAGTGGATTAGTGTTTAAAAAAAAAACCCTATCTAGCGATGAATAAATTGTTGGGCATGCACTCAGGTTGACGTAAAGTAAAATTGAAGTTGTCATCATGTCCAAAGTGATCTAGTACTCTCCTTTTCCTCGAGAGAGATTCTCTACTCTTGACTATGCCAAACTAGTCTACTCCTTTTTTCTGCTTTTTTAAAACAGTATTGAAAGTGTGGTCAAGCTTAATGTTTTTTTAGAAGTTAGGAGGAATGTTGTTTCCCATTAACAGATTTTATATATTTTACAAGTTTTGTACTTCAAATTGATATGGATATGGGTGCGGTATTAAACCAAACACTGTACTGATCTGCGAGAAATGCTTATCTTTATAGATTCTATAGTCTATAATTGTTGGTTTTCCTAATTCTATAAAACATACCCCTTTCTTCTAGAACAGCCCCTGAAGCTTATGTAACTTAAAAGTCAGCCTTAATTTTAGACAATGATTGATGCTAGCGAAGCATACAAACATCTTCATACGTATGTCAAGCAAAACAATATGTGATAACGAAATTTTGAGGATATATTTGAAGATTTGAGTTTGCAAATGCAAGATGTGAAGGCAATTGTTAAGTAACCAGTCGCTCTAAAACCTTAAGGTGTCATATGAAGGCCCCAACAGGATCTTGTACTACAACAAATATTATTTAACACTCCTCCTCAATCATACGATACTTTTCGCTATGATTGACAACAAATATAACCAATACCAATAACAAATATTTAAATTAAACAAATGGGGGTGGGAGGACTCGAACTTGAGTCCCTCCTAAACCGGGCTCTGATACCATGTTGAGAACCAGACCATCTAAAACCTCAAGGCGTCAGAAGAAGGCCCCAACAGGATCTTATACCACAACAAATATTATTTAACAGCAATACTGAAAGTAATTAAATATGAACTTGGTGTACGACATAATCCTCGACGTGTAAGACCTCTATCCCCGACTCAGCATTAACCTAATGGTGAAAGGAATGTGAACCTTGAACTTGCAGAATTTCATGGAAAAAGGGTGCAAAAAACACCAATTAACTAACTGGAGGATAATGATGCATCTAGAACTGAAGTTGTGAGGAAGAAGACGGACATAATCATAGTAGAGCATATTGATTTTCTTGGAGAAGACAAGATACTGGGAACTACTGCCATGTCAAAATATCTTATTCTTCCATGATAATCACTAAGATACTAGTAATGGGGTTGAAAGTAGTTGTGTTTAAGTTCTAAGGTTAATCATCTCCTCGTACGTTGATTCAAAAAATTTATAGAACTCGTGGACGAGTTTCTTTCAGAGGTGAGGAGAATGATGCAGAACAAAGAATTAACATATTAGTTTGTATATATTGTATGCTACCAGTTAGAATTAGATTTAAACTTTTTTTTTAATAAAGTTGTATCACCACAATGTGTGTGTGGGTGTATTAGTAAAATTATACCAGTTTATGGAAAAAATTAAAAAAAAAAAAGATTTGTTTTTAGGGATTTACTCCTATATAAGCAGATGTAATCTTTTATTATTAACAAGGATTTGATTGACATTGAATTAAGAATTGTTCTTGTTCTCTCTTGTTATTAGTTTCGATCCTAAGAAACTCTTCTCTTCAGCCGTTGAGGAATTCTAGGGGTAGTGGTTCTTCTACGGTTGGATCACCTTAGGCCTGTGGGTTTTCTGCGGTTAATACACGAATTCTATTAGTTATGCTTTATTTCCGTCTTGTCCTACATCATTTTTCCTGTTTTCCACATATTTTGTTAAAAGTTGATTGTATTTACCGGAAAGGAGTCTTTTTTGATGTAAGAACTAAAGAGTGTCATCTACAGTTAGTGTACATGCTAATCTCAATAATACTGTTCTTTTGTAAATGAGCAGTGCTACGTACCCCGAAAATGTTCCCAAAAGTATTCCCAAATGACACATGGCATATTTTTATTTGTGAGACTCATATGTATGCACGATGCGTCCACATTATTAATGAGAAAACAGCCAATCATATACTGACAACTCAGCATTCGGGAACGGTTTTGGGAACCGTTTCGGGGACTCTAGCATTTCTCTTTGTAAATATATTTCATTAAATTTATCTGATACAAGTCAGAGAATTGATTATTGTATCAATAACTACAGCCGACAGATTTTACTGATCAAACTGCGATGCTTCCTCCAGAAGGAATAAATGCTGCGGCAAATCTTTTTGCTTTGATAGTGGAGTCTGAACTGAAGGGTATATATATCACCAAATAATATGTAGCTTATCTATCTTTAGTTTTTGTTGACTTGATTCGCTCCTCTTTTACATTCTAATAACTTCTAGTAATGAAACAGCTGCTTCTGCTTCAGTATCCAGTGATGAGACTGAAGACTACCTTCAAGCTTCTATAGCTGGTACATCTGTAGCATCCAGAATGTGTCACCGATTTACAAATTAATATGCCTGCAAATATACATGATCATCAACACTTAGCATTACCGTAAGCTTATTTTCAAATGTTTGTCTCTTTGTAGCTATGGATGAAAGGTTGAGCTCATATGCTCTTATTGCAAGAGAAGCTGTGGATGTTACAATTCCGTTACTTACTAGACTATTTTCTGAGCGCTTTTTGAGGCTTCATCAGGTATGCTTTTAACTTCATGTTATACATAGTTCAATGAATTTGTATTATGTTATTTATACCAGTTTTTTAAAATAATTTTTACAAGTGTTTTTGTGTCTTTCAAACATTATTATTTGGAAGATATAATACATTGGTGCTAAATCATTAATGATTAAGCATGTCACTTTGGTCTCACATTTTTCTATATCAATCACAGAAATTCGGAATATTTAAGATCTAAATTCGAACTTCTATATTAGTAGTTGGGAATTATGTGCCAAACTCAAGCTTGGGTTCTGTATCTCTTTTACTAATAATATTAATAATATAAATACTATTAGGAATATAATAATTGTAATAATAGTAGTTATAGCAGGTCTTTATGATTCGAAATCTATGATTCAAAATCTAGAATGTAAAGCTTTTAAATATGTTGTTCAGTTGTTGATCTACAATTTCCAGCACTGGAAATAAGGGTACAAGAGGTTTGTTAATCTAATAAAAACTAAAGAGGTTTCTCTTAAATATTTATTGAAATTACATCGTGCAGATCTAAGATGACACCGTTAATAAATGAGTAACAAAATTTATAGATAGGGCAAAGTTTTGATTTTGTTAGAATTCCTTGAGGAGAACCTTCACAAGGCAGAACCACAGTGACTCACCTCTGCATAATCCGGTTATACATTTTTTTTGACTTGACACCAGGTAGTCGAGTGCTTGCTCAGTGGTAAGTGGCCCCTGTGAGTGTTTATGTCTATCTTGGGTATCGAATTGTTAACCTCACTCTTTAAGATCTCTTTGCACACTTGACAATTTTACTGGATGATATGAGGTAAAATAATATCCTTGTGAAACAAATACATTGAAGTCATGCTTATAGGGAGTGTATTAAACAATCGTTTAAGTAATGCACAATCGTTAAAAATCGAATCTTGATCTACTCATTTAACAACTAAATCTTATTTTATTTCTATTGAAATTCAGAATTAAACCCCATGACTTCTGTTAGAATTTTTTCCGGAACCTACCGATTTATATCACATACATTTAAAGTTCTTATTTTTTGAGTTTGTTTTTTTCTTTTTAATTATAATCCCGCTCATAAGATCCATTGTCGTGTTATTAAAAGAGTTAGAAGACTGACTAACCAATTGATATATCGACTACCAAAGATGTAAATATAGATCGGAACATTTAAGTACTTTTTTTAATATATTTTTTGTAATTTTGTGTTTAAAAATTTGTGTATATAACATAATTATGTATAATATTTAATATCCTACTATTTATAGTATATAGTAAAATATAAAGTGTTAAAACTTTGTAACGATATTAAACGACAATAGTTTATTATTTATTTATGACAGTTGCATATGTAATTGAGCATATACGTGTTTGTGTGTCATCAAGTTTTACTTTCAGCATGTGTCACACTGTCCCTGTTAAGTAGAGAGTAATACACAATTAATAGTTACTATATTATTATAAAGTATAAATTATGGTTGTGTTCTTATATATCACTTCCACATATCCGTTTTTAGCGGTAGTTGGTATGTCGTATATCTATGCTATTAGACATGGAGGATTTTAGTCTTTGAACCGACGTCGAACAAGGAAATCCTTTGTTTTTAAATTATATTTTATATTTTAAATAGTATAAAATAGATCTAATGTTGTGTTAAATAGAATATTTTTTGTATTATTGATAAGAAGCTTGATTGGGATAGATATCATTTTTTCTTTGTTGTATTATTAAAAAGGATTCTGTTTATATTAATAATTAGAACCTAAACAAAATAAATGTTCCCGATGACTGACTTGATAAGATCCTCTCCTACGCTATTAATTATAAGATATAATTGTTTCTAGAAGATGAGATTAAGTATGGTCTACAACTTATGTTTCTTTTTTCCAGAGAAGTGATATCACATCATCATGGTATTCTGCTGAAACACTTGTAGTGCATATATCTTCTGAGATGGCGAACAGAGTGTCATATCCTTTTTACCACACTTTTTAAGAGGATCTACTCAAGCGACACAAATTAGTGAAATATACAGATTAGAAGGGACATTTAGCTTTCCTTGAAAATATTTACTTGATACTAGTTTCACAACTTGTGAACAGGTAGGTTTAATAACAATTTGTATCAAGTGCCTACTGTTTCACCACTTCCCAGTCTCATAAAACTGTAGAACACCCCATTCAACCACTGCCAAAATAAAATTTTGATAAGTTTCATACTTGCATCCATCCTGGTTGTTGGATATAATACGAGATATGACAATGATAAGATAATTAGATTTCACACCTGGAGTGTGAGTATATAAGATCATTAACAGTGAAACTAATAGAGCTATGCAAGGACATGAATCTGTTGGTGAGAAAATAGAGCTATGCTGGAGGGGAGAAAATGCACCCAAGTTTACATAAACCTGTTGGTCCGAAGGACATTAAGTTTGTCTATTCATAGCCTATTGAAGTCGTAAACATGTTGAAACTAGGCCTATTCAAACAACAGAGAAATGTACAGAGAGAACTGGACCCAGTGGAGCATGAAGGTGGAGAATTGTACAGAAGTTCATTATAAAAATTTAAGAAAAAATCGTAGGTGGTGGATCGTATTGATTTTGTTTCAGATGAATATGTCAATCTATAAGGTCTCTTACAACAATGTTAATCCCAGGGTGATACACATGGGTTCAAAGTGAAATGCACGGGATGAGGGGTGAATGTCCTCCCTCATTTTGTTTCCTTAATATTGAGAAACTCATGGAGTTCTTTTTAGTGGTGAGGAAAGTGATGTGGATCACAGTATGAAGGAATTAATTATTAATTGGTGTATATGTATTTATGAAGATAAATAAATTGTAATTTATTTGGTGGATTTAGTATATTTAGACTTTAGGACTAGATAATTGTACCTTTTTTTTTTTGCTAAATCGATTCAATAAGCAATTACACAAGTATTAGATAATGCATAGCTACAAAATAGCATTAGTTTATTAATTACCTTTTATCAAGGACTTTACTTATTCGATTATTCCTTTTGTATTAGGATCTCTATTTTAGACAGTTGCAATCTTCATTAGGTTGATTCTTGAGTGTTTCATATGCGAATTTGTTGTGTCTTTTTCTGATTCTCTGTTTAAATAGGTTTTATCCCTTGTCTGGACCCTTTCTCTACTTGTCCAACACCAAAATTGATCAGAAGATTCTTTCTGCTAATTCTGTTTCCTCCCTGGGCTATATCTTGCAACTTAGAGCATGTGTGCAGCTAAATTTCAGTATGGTTATGTGGACTTTTTTTTGGTCACCTTCTACACTAAATAAGTCAGCTTGATACTTTGGCATTGTTTGCTGATATCGGATATATTAAAGCAGATATGCTCTTTTCTAGTGCTACTTGTTTCTTACTTATAATCTTCACATGATTGTAGAACAGACGTGCAAGTGATCCAACAGAAACTCTGGAAGAGCTGTTTTCACTATTACTAATAGCTGGGCATGTTCTTTCGGATGAGGGACAGGGTGAAACTCCATTGGTATGTTAGGCTTCTTTTTAGTAACCCGTAATTTCCATTTTCTTTTAAATTTTATACTTGTCTATCCTTAAATTCTGTCAAGCAAGTAATCCGAAATCGGGATAAATGTGTCTATTTTCATGTTTTGGTCAACTAAGTGAGAACAAGATTTCTGCTTGGTGCATGAATATGCTCCACCTCCAGTGATCTATTATCTTTTGTGCTGCAAAATTGATTCTAGTTTGTTATAGCACTACTTCATGAACTGTCCCAACTTATTAGTCATGGTATAGGGTTCGAGGATCACAAGATTTTTTAAACCATTAGGTTGATCTCGTGGGTCAGTGCTGCTATCTGGAGCTAGTACAGTATTAGCAGTCTCATGCTATTTACTAATTTTGTTTTTGAGCATGGAAAATAATCTGGTTATTAAATTCCAGTAGATAGTTCTGGTGCCATTGAAGAATGACAGGCCTTGTGTGCCAGACTGTCTAAAATGATTTCTTACAGGCTCAGTAGTACATGATGTGATTGAAGGTTGCCATTCATTAACCACATATATGTGGTGTTATCATATATGTGGTGTTATCTCAATTCCACTTGCACTGTATATTGTTACAATATATTATTTCATTTCGAACATTATTTAATCTTTCATTCTCTCGGTAGTATTCCTGTTATCAGCAAATTATCAAATGTACGCAAACTACTTTTAATGGTTAACACCTGTGATTTTCAGGTACCAAAAGCTATACAAACCCAGTTTGTGGGCATGACAGAGGCAGAAAAGCATCCAGTTGTTATACTATCTAGGTAGTTTTATTCTCTATTCACCAAAATTTAATTTTTCACTTTGAGTTGGAATGCAATAATGAAATACTGTAAAGGAACATATTCTGGAACAAGCCTTTTTATTTAAATCTTACTTTAACACAAACTCATTCTGACCATGATATTGTGTGTTAGTAGTACTGTATAAATTTAAAGGTGAAAGTAAAATATTCAAAAAGTCTTTGTTGACAAGGTGTCTTAATGGTGAACTGTGTACATTTTTCACCTGATAGGAGGCTGAAAAGTGACAGACCAGGATTTGAAAATTCAAGCACTCGTCTTTGTGTAATGTGTAATGTCCCGCACTTACGGCATTTGGGTGTTTTATTTAGATTTTTAGGAATCTGTTTCTGTCCCCTGAGTCAGAGCAGCTCTGTTTTATTTCTGTAGCCTGTATTTGGAGGAAAAATGGCACTTGTGACTTTTTTGGTTGTCTTGGGAGGTTATGCCTGTTCACATGTTGAGTGGCAGGTCTCTTTCTTTTATCTTCTTCGTGACAATCAATATACTGGAAGTATCCCGCTCTCTGCCAATCATTTATTTATCATACATTACGGTCATTAGCAATCCCGTTCATAGACTTGGTATATTTGTGTCTTAAATTTTTGATCACATTCATGTTTGTGTGTTCTCTGTCTTGTTATCATTAGTAAATCTTCAATATGCAATAAAATTATTCAGACTTTAAAATCAATCATTATTGCTTTCATTTGGAAATCAAAAGTCGAGCATCAGTACAAGTCAAGTAATTCAAGTAGTATAAATTCGAATGTGAAGTCATAAAATTGTGGATCCTATAGTGATTGGTGCATGTATAGTGCAATTGCTTTATGAATTTTTCTTTTGTAATATAGTGAAACATGTTTTCAATATATGCAGCTCAATCATAAAATTTGCTGAGCAATCTCTTGATCCGGAGATAAGAGCATCATTTTTCAGTCCACGACTAATGGAAGTAAGCAATTAGTTAGCATTGATCACGGGTCCAAAATTTGTTTTTTTCCTTATATGTAAATTGTTTTATTGGCATCCACTTGCCTGAAAATTGAAACATAGTTTCCTATCCATCCTTCAAATGCAATCAGTAAAAGTCTGAACCCAAAAGGCATTACTAAAAGCATGTGTGTTCTTGTACAATTTCTATATACTAATCAATGTTTTGGCAAATGCCCACTACATATTCATATTTCTATTTTTACTTGGTAAATGCTTCACATTTTATGCTAATATTCATTTATGCATAAAATATTGTGTGTTTAGTACCTGGTTTGTTGTAAAATTATTTTTATACTTATGAGTTGGTGTGAAATTGTATTTACATCCTTATGCAGATTTAAGATATTATGTAAATAATGG
The DNA here is from genome assembly GCA_003724115.2 of Anethum foeniculum. Lineage (NCBI taxonomy): Eukaryota > Viridiplantae > Streptophyta > Magnoliopsida > Apiales > Apiaceae > Anethum > Anethum foeniculum. The sequence goes on along the minus strand of PHNY01107188.1, from coordinate 23,832 downwards.
AATTTTTGCTGGATTTAAAAAAACTTGCCTAGTGGGTGGTATATGTATATGTTGATAGAAGTCTCGTCGATTTAAATGTCTGTTAAATTTATCTGGAATCTGACTGACTATTTGATTATGTTATTTTAAATTTTATCTATTAATATTTCACAAATCTTGGTCTATCTATTTAAGTTTAATAAATCCACTTATGCTCCATTTGGTTGGGGAGAATGGTTGGGAATGGAATAATATTGTGAACAAAACTGAAGGTAAAAAATGTAGGCAAGAGGAATGAGTGGGAAAAATGAGAGTCCAGTTTTCCATGATAATATTACGAGGAGAAGTAGGATGTAAAATGGAGCATTTCTTCTCAAGTTATTGGGATTGAGTTCTGGTTCAATTTGCTAGGAGTAGAATGGATGATGGAATTAAAATTATGAGTATTTACTCATAAAATAGTACAAATACCATCCCATACCCCCAATTTTTTCAACTCCAACCACACACAATGTTACTGTCAGGGAATTATATTCACCTATGAGGCTATGAATGTATTTCAGTTTAATCATACAGCAGTATTAATAAGATGTTCGACTGACTTGAGCTACTATGACAGGCAATTATATGGTTTCTTGCAAGGTGGTCTTCCACTTATTTAATGCCAAGCATTGAGATGAACAAAGGCATCAGATCACAAAATGTGCTCGAGTCTGATCTGCAGCCCGAACAGACTGGACTAGTTTTCCTTGGTCTTTTTGGAGAGCACAATCAGGGAAAACATATACTTGAAATCGTTGTCCGCATCGCAATGACAACTCTTGTTTACTATCCCGGGGAGAAGGATTTGCAGGTCCGTAGCAAGTTATGCGATTAGTCAGTTTTTCCCTCAAACTTAGCTTTGCTATTTGTTTACGTTTTCCTTTCTCTACTCACACCACCCTAATAGTTTCAAGTACAATTTGACGTTATAGACAAATTTGAGCCCTCATACGGAAACAATATATATATATATATATATATATATATATTAATGTTTTTTGACTTTTTAGTACAAAAATATACATTTGGTATACTGGTATGATTACTGGGTAACTATTTCTGATGCATTTATTCATTAGATTAATTTATTTAAAATG
>PHNY01107175.1:1997-14610 GCA_003724115.2 Anethum foeniculum | reverse complement strand
TAATGGTAGAGAAACTAACAGAATTAGAGCAGCATCCTCATCTTCAACCTTAACATCAATATTACATAATTCTAATAAAATTGTGTTTAATTGATCTAAGTGATCTTGAAGAGACATACCTTCCTGCATTCGCAGACTAAACAGACGTTGCTTCAAAAGCAACTTATTTGTTAAAGACTTTGTCATGTAGAGACTTTCAAGCTTTAACCATAAACCAGACGCGGTATCCTCCTCCGTGATTTCAGTAATAATATCATCTGCAAGGCACAACAGAATTGTTGAGTGTGCCTTTTCTTCGAGACTGGCCAGCTCAGCGCTTCCAGAAGCAGCCGATTTCTTGTTCAACGGCGCCCAGAGCCCCCGTTGCTTTAACAAGGCACGCATCTTGATTTGCCATAAACTGAAACTATTTCTTCTAGTAAATTTGTCGACCTTCACGTTAATACCACCAGACATCCCAGACATCTTTCTCCCCGAACCGAAAATTCAAAATCTAGATCTAGATCTAGATCTTGATCTGAATCTGGATCTGGCCCTAGATACTAGTTTGTTATAACGGAAGTNAAGAAAGACTATAATAATAGGCAGAAGAGAAAAGTTTTATTGATCTTGAGGATACAGATCACAGAATACGGATACAGATTATCCCATCTTGAGGATACAGATTACAGGATCACAGAATACGTTTTGGTTATGCCCCTAGAGAGTTTATATAATACTCTGTAGGCGGTTACTGAAAAGCCCAAAGAAATAGGCCCAAAACTTATAAAACAGATAACCATAACGTAAAACAGAAAATACCATAAAGGTATAACATAAAACAGAAAGTACCATAAAGGCATATACTGATTAAAGCATATTACCATAAAGGCATATACCGATTCAAGGCATATTCTAACATTTGTATTAGAATTTGATCATTCCATTAAAAATACTTAACATCCGTTAAGTTTCGTTCCAGCTTGGCGAGGAAAATCTGCCCCACAAATGACATGTAATAATATATCATTAAATCCATAATAAAATAAAACAAAATAGAGTGTAATTCTGATAAGCGGTGGATACAGAGACAATTAGAATAATTGAACAAAAGCCCTCTTTCATAAAACACTAAACATAAAATTAGGATTTCATAACTAAAGTTAATCGCTGATGGATACAATCATAGTTGAGATTTTTCACGGGGCGAGTTCAAAATAAGGGAAGACATCTGCTACTAAAAATAACCCAAGATTTTGATAATGTCCAAATCAGTGCTTCAGCCCAACAAGTGCAAGGTACGATATCCTTACGCTTGGCTTGAGAATCAATTGAAAAAGATGACATGCTACAAGCCATTAAATTGAATTTATTCGAAATCCTAATTAGTTTTATTCCCCACATTTCAATGACTCATATATAGATATGATATACTCGGTGGCTTTAAATGGTAGAATTATATAACCGCATCATGCAATCAGTACACATAAGCAAATAAATGTACGTTGGCAACTTTTTTAACTGTTTAAATATAATAAATCATGGAATGATTAAAACCGTAAACGTCTGTAATGTTAATGGTTGTATTTAATAAAAAAAATTGTTGAGTGGTAAGTTTCTAAAAGTGCTAATAGTTTAGTGACAAAAAAATCCATTTTCCCAAAATATTAATATTTTTAATCTTTAAGTACTTGTACAATCATACTTGTGATTTGTGTTTGATTTTTTTAATTTTTGAATTTTTTAAAAAATAATTAACAAAAATCTAAATTTTATGTCGTATTAATATATAATATATAATATTTATGTTCAAATAATTTTTTATTTATATTTAAATCATTTATTTTTATATTTAACTTTTTTTATGAGTAAACTCGTGTTCAGCTCGGGTTCAACTTAGCTCGATTATTCGTAAGTATTATGTTTGGCTTGGGAATAAACGAGCCGATCTTGAGTATCATTTTGACTTGATTATTAAACTCGATCTGATTCGATCACAATAAAAATTAAACTGGAGTCGACTGTTGGAAAGAAAAAGGGAAGAAATATTGTGGCACGAAATCGAATAGCTTGCATATGAGGGCACATGAAGAATGAAAGAAGCGTGACATTTAGACGTGTATGGCTTGGATACGACCACGTGGTGACCAAGAGATATTTAAAAATATTTTATTACATCCTTAATCTAACGGTCATCTTATTATGGACGGTGACGCCATGCGATATCTACAATAATAAAGTTTTATATAGCCGTTGAATGATTCGCTCGCTCTATAACAAGGCACAAGCTCCCTCTCTTGTTTATCAACTCCTCTTCAGCTTCTATTTCTAAAATTTCTTATGCCATATTTATAATTTTGCCATAAAATTTTCTGTATAGCCTATAGATATATCAGTTTTAGTATTAGTTGTTTATATAAGTTTATTTATAATCTAAATATCTGTATCATAGAAACACACACACACACTCACATCTGTATTAAACTAGTGTAAACTGTCAAAGATTGAAACTAATTTATTCAAGAAATCTTAGACTATTATCCCCTTATCTTTGTGATCATAGTCATTTTAATTTGTTTGCTTTATCCTTTTTTTGATTAGTTAGTTAGCTATGGAAGCAGTGTACAAAACTTGGAAGAATGCTACATTTTGTCATGGCATAAATAATGATAATCCTAATAATGTGTTGTATACATCTGCGTTTAACCTCTCTTACTCATCATCTTCATTCTCTTCTTCTGCTTATCCTAATCTTCGCGATTCGCAACAGATTCAGAATCAACCACCTCTACTTCCTCTTCCTGTCTCCAAGCCTCACCAAAACAACACGACAAAAATCAACAACATAACAAAGTCCCTTAAAAAATCAGGTGTTATAACCAAGGGACAACAAAAATTTAAGCATCAAATCGTGTTGTCCAACTCTTTGAACAATAGGCTAGGGCCTGACCCTATGGATGTTCTTAAGTTTCTGTTTTCCAGTAGCTCTGATTTTAAAAACAATCATCACATGACTAAATTTTCAGGTACGGTTGCGTCTACTGTTCTTTCTCCACCGCCAAGTAGCTTTCCTCTGCCTACTTTTTCGCTTAGGCCTAAGCTCTGCTGCAATGCTCAGGTTGCTGCTACTGTTGGAATTGATGCTGGAGCCACTGATAGTCTCAGGCGGATCCTTCGTATTCGATGACCAACAATGAAGCTGCTTATCGTTAAGGAAGCTGTTGTTAATGATGCAATAATAATGCTATAAAATTGTTGCCCTTGGAATAGTTTTTATTTTAAATTTGTGGAATGTGATCATCGCCAGTGTTTTTCTAAGTGCAGTGCACAACAACCTATGACATTGTTCAGTTTCTAGTCCAGTATTTAAAGTGTTTCATGTAATATCCCTGTTCGAATTAATTTGAATTAGCTTTTCATGAAATTCAACCATGTTTAAAATCAAGTAATAACTTTTGTTGTATGAATCATACTCGTTTTCTCTTAGTTAAAGGGTCAAGTAGAAATACTATGCTCTATTAGATTGAATTTAGTAAATTATCTGCATTAGTTTTTCTCCTGAATCAAGTGACAAGCAACTGAGAGGAACGTATGGGGGTGGGGTGCAGCAAAAGAGGCCATTAATGTGTAGTTGATCATCACAGCTTAAATTCTGAATAGTATCAAAGATTCATCAAATCCTGATCCTCAATATTCATAACGCGTGCAGTTGATCTGTTCTTCATCTGCTGTCCTCATTATATATGAAATAATGATGATAAACATTGCAATTAAATCAACAAGGGATGTATCCATCTAGAATAAAGAAACCAAGTGATAAGTACCCTTCTCGTCGAGGGTCGCTAAACCACCACAAGTCACCAACATCGCATGTGTATCCCGCAGCGTCGCTAAGCAAGCACCATTGCCACCAAGCGACGAGAATACTTTTCGTCCCTGGCGCTCGTCGATCCTTGACAGCGTCACAGCCCAGTTAGAAAATATATGCATATTTCTCATACTTCATATTCTTTTAGTTCACAAATGCGTGTGCAGGGACCCAACGAAATATGCTTAGTCAAAAGAGAAATAATTACAAAGACGAAATGTTAAGACCCCTGTCACTTCATGTCTGGAAACTTCAAAGAAGACCATTTCTAGTGACCAAGACCCCCGTTGATCCTTCAGTAACAACACTGAACCTCACCGCGACCCCCGGACAAAAGATGGGTGTCCTTAGCTGACAGGTGATTGTGATGGACAAACCTAACAAAAGAGAGCTACACCTCTTAACCCAATCCCAAAAGGGAAGCTATCCAATAACTAAAGGAGAACGTCAGGTACCTCTAATCCCTATAAATACCAAGGCAAAATCTCGTTATACACACAACCACTTGAACATACACTCAATCACTCTCAAATTAAGATAATTGCTTCTATATGCTTTCATATACTGATTATCACGCCGGAGGTGCTTGACGACCACCACCCCCGGTCAAGCATTATTTTACAGGCCCCCCAACCGGACGTAGGCACCCCGGAGACGATAGTAGATACGATGGATTGAGCAGACAACTTATCATTTGGCGCTAGAAGGAGGGGGTCTTGAAAGAAAAAGAAGTCCTTCCCTGAAAACTCCACTTTTCTGACCAATACCACCAGAAAGCCGAACATCTCACTGAACCCTCCCTGAATCCTTCATAGGGAAAACCCGCACGCGGAACAATTGTCCCAATGAAGAGGTAGACAGAGTCGTTGTAGAGAACCTCACCCCATCAAGGCGAATAATACCTCCTCCCCAACCAACAAATCCCATCATGACTACGAATCCAACGAAAAATCCAAACCTGACACTCAATGTCGCCAACGACGACCCCAATCGTCCCCTGAGGCCCCAAAATCTCCCCGGCCTCCAACTTGACCTCACAGGGTACATACAAGCGCAAGTTGACGCCATTCTCCGCGTCGCCACGGCATTCCCTCAACCCCAAGGATTGCAGCACCCTGCCCTTCCCAGGGACTCACAACTCAACCAGCATGGAGAAAACGAACAAAGCGAAGCACACAGACAACCCGGGAGGGCTAATTCCCCCTTCTCCCGCTTGGGACCCACCCAAAAAATAAACCACAAAGACCAAGAAGGCCCTCAGCACAGGCCTGAAACTTAGAAAGAAAATAGAAGGAAAAGAGATCTCCGAAAAGACATAGAAGAAAAGAAGGCAGAGTACAAAAGGGCAAAGAAATGCCTCGAAAGGGAAGGAAGAAGGGAAGACAAGTCCCCAGAACCACAAAATCACACGGGCAGTGCTCAACCCACCAACACCGACATGCTTAACACTATATTGGAGCTCAAAAGGAAATTAGAGGGAGGAACCGGCTCGGAGACCAACAAGTCCCCTTTCACCAAAAGACTTGAGAATGAGCGAAAGCAACGACACATAAAGCACATCAACCTGAACCCTTTTGATGGGCTTGGCGACCCAGAAGAGCACCTCAGCTAGTTCGACCAGCTAGCTCTCCACTATGAGTACAAGGACTTAACACGATGCCGCTTTTTCGCCGCGACCTTGCGCGGAGGAGCGCATAGATGGTTTTGTCGCTTACCCCCCCAAATCACTTGATTCTTGGTCGGATTTCAAAAAAGTATTCCTCAACAAATTTAAAGCAAATCAAGCCCACGAAGTTCACACAGTATTCCTGGAAACCATAGCCGGAGAGAGCCTCCAAGCCTATATTGACCGTTTCAAAGAAGCCGTGAACAAAGTGGTGTGCGTAAACGAGACCGAAGCCCTTGTGCATCTGAGAAGGGGCCTCAACCCCTATGAATGTGAAAAATATGTATGCAAGCTCATGGAGGTCCAACCCACCACCCTCGCCAAAGCCTACGATTTGGCATCCCAAGCAATTAACGAAATAGAGTCGCTAAATGTCCTCAAACAATCGAGGGCTCCCCCTCCCCTACCACCAAGACACCCCTATGTCCAAAGGGAACACTACATTTTCTCGCATCATCAAAAACCCAATGCAGTCCCGTTCCAAGTGCAAACGACTCACGGCCCAGGACCAGCAAAGCAAACCCCCAGTGACGTGGAAGCCAGATTGGACCCCCTTGAGTTTACCGCGGACGACAATCCTCGTGAAAATACGAGGGAAACCTTTCTACCAACCCCCGCAGCTTATGTGGACCATGCCAGATGAGAGAAATAATGATAAGCATTGCGAATACCACGAAACCCATGGCCACACAACAGAAAGCTGCCTTGCACTCAAATACTTCTTAGAAAGGCAAATCAAACAAGGAAATTTGAACTAGTACCTCCCAGGACAGCTGCCGCCACCGCGGAATGGCGGTAATTAAAATGTTGTGAACACCGTCTTCGGGGGACCTCGATCCCCTCCCCGCCCGTCCGAGCAGGCAGTCTACACTATTGGCCAAGGAAATAAAGGGGCAACAATATCTTTCTCAGACGAAGATTACGAAGGAATCGACCAAGATCACACTGAAGCCTTGGTGATCACTTTGGACGTTGAAGAGATGTTACGGAATCGCCCTAGCTCTGGCAGCGACCGAACCCAGCAACATCAAAAGAGAACACGCGGCAAGAAAAAGGCAAGAGAAGAGGAAAGACATATGGAACACGAAAAGGCCCACTGAAAAAGGAGATAAGAAGTACAACTAATAGAAACACATGACCCAACTTAGGAAGATCCGCCAAGGATCGATGCAAACCTAAAAAGATGCCTGAAAAAAGAATACAAACCCACCTTATTGCCAGCGGTTGAAACTGAAATGATTGAAGTAGTCCCTGGGGATCCAACAAAGAAAGTAAGCATAGGCGCCAGGTTAGAGTCGGTGTCCAAAGAAGACCTCACCAACATAGTACGCAAATATGCTGACATATTTGCTTGGAGCTTCAACGACATGCCCAGTCTGGATGAGTCACTCGCGATGCACCGCCTAAATGTAGATCCCGACAAGACACCAAAGATCCAAAATAGAAGGACTTTCGCCCCAGAAAGATGAAAGGCAATTGACGTGGAAATCGATAAGTTGTTGGCAGCAGATCTCATATGCGAAGTCACTTACCCCAAATGGGTGGCAAACGTCGTCCTAGTCAAAAAAGCAAACGGGAAATGGCGAGTTTCTATCAACTACACTGATCTCAATGACGCGTGCCCAAAAGACCCTTATCCTTTGCCCAGCATGGAATAGCTCATTGACGCAACCGCGGGTCACCTCATGCTCAGCTTCATGGACGCATTCTCAGGATACAACCAGATCAAAATGGCATCAGAAGACAGAGAAAAGCCTACTTCATCACATATAGAGGCGTCTATTGTTACAAAGTCATGCCCTTTGGCCTAATTAACGCCGGGGCAACATTCTAAAGAATGATTAACGAGGTCTTCACCAACTAGTTGGGAAGGAACATGGAAGCATACATGGACGACCTCAAAGTCAAATCGCTCTAACGAGAATCTCACCTTGCAGACTTAGAAGAATGCTTCACCGCCATAAGAAAGAACAACATGAAACTGAATCCCGACAAATGTACTTTCGCCCTTGACGCCGGGAAGTTTCTCGGGTTCATCGTCAGCCAAAGGGGGATAGAAGCGAATCCAGAAAAAATTAAGGCTATAATGGACATGCAAGCCCCTGAAACCATAAGGGACATACAGAAGCTGACCGGAAAACTTGCGGCACTACGAAGGTTCATCTCCAAGCTCGTAGAGAGATGCCTCCCATTCTTCGACAACTTCAAAGGAGCCGCTACCTCGAGAACCATTACCTGGACAGAAGAATGCCAGAAGGATTTTGAAGAACTCAAACACTACCTCTCATCTCCTCCTCTCCTAGCCGTCGCTCCCCCACGGAACCACTCTCCTTTTACCTATCAGCTTCAGATAGGGCTTTGGGCGCGGTCCTCGTCCGAGAAAGAGAAGCCGTTCAAAGGCCAGTATACTATGTCAGCCATGTCTTAAAAGATGCAGAAACAAGATACCCCAATGTGCAAAAATTCACGTTGGCCCTAGTAACGGCCAGCCGAAAGCTGCGCCACTATTTTCAAGGCCGAGAAATCCGGGTGGTAACCAACCAACCCCTGAAAAAGCTGCTACACAAACCAGATCTCTCGGGAAGAATGATTAATTGGACAATGGAGCTCAGCCAATTCAGCCTGGTTTTCCTGCCAAGAACGACGATCAAAGCCCAAGCCCTAGTGGACTTCGTAACTGAATGCTCCTTTAGTGAAAAAACGGACCCCGATGGAACAAAGTTGACTGAAGAAAGCACTGTACCACAGACTCCAAGCGCCACGAAATGGAAATTATACGTGGACGGATCATCAACTTCTAACATGAGTGGGACAGAACTCATCCTCATAAGCCCCGAAAACTTCTAAGTAAAGCAAGCGATCAAACTCGATTTTAAAGCAACGAATAACCAAGCGGAGTATGAAGCTCTTATAGCGGGACCGAGCCTAGCAAAGATCCTTGGTGTGAATCACATATCTATCTTCAGCGACTCACAATTGGTTGCAAGATAGACTACTGGGAATTACACCACAAAAGACGTAGTGTTGCGCAAATATCAAAATCGTTTGAGATCGCTGCTGGCCCTCTTCACCACTCACGAGTTAATGCAAATTGACAGAAGTGACAACGCGATGGCCGACATGCTCTCAAAGCTCATCCAGAACGACGATGTAGAAACTAGCGATGTTGTCTACTTCGAAAAAATTGCAACTCCCGCCATCGAGCATAGGGAAGTTCTGGAGATAGACGACAAGACACACTGATGGACAGCGCCCTGCATAGCATACCTCAAAGATGACAAACTTCCATAAGATCCTCTTAAAGCAAAACAAATAAAATTCAATGCTGCCAAGTATTTCCTTCAAGATGGAACGCTCTACAAAAGAGGGCTCACCGCCCCAACCCTCAAATGCATAGATGAGGAAGAAGCCGACTACTGCATGAGGGAGGTACACGAGGGAATGTGTGGAGACCACATGGGAGCCAAGGCTCTAGCACACAAAATCCTTAGGTAAGGTTACTTTTGGCCGAAAATGGGGAAAGACTGCAAGGTTTTCGTCAAAAAATGTCACCAATGTCAACTTTTAGCTAACGCATCTCGCAAAGCACCCGCTATCCCATCCTCCATCATGTCGCCTATCCCGTTCGCCGTTTAGGGGACAGATATCATGGGCCCTTTTCCTAAAGCCAAAGGAGACCTTTTGTACGTCATGGTCGCCATCGACTACATGACTAAATGGGTGGAAGCCAAGGCCCTAAAAAACATAACACAAGAAGAAGCGATCAAATTTGTGGAAAATCACATGATTACCAGATTTGGCATTCCCAGAGTTCTAATATCAGACAACCACACGCAGTTCGTCGGTGCTAAGTTTACCAAGTACCTGTCCGACCATGGCGTCAAGCACAAAAAGGCGTCCGTATGTCACCCCTAGACCAATGGTCAAGTAGAAGTCACAAACCGAATCTTTGTGCGAGGTATCAAAAAACGCCTTGGCACGTCCAAGCGTAGGTGGCCAGAAGAACTACCTAATGTGCTATGGTCATATCGCACCACATCAAGAACAAGCACTGGCGAAACTCCTTTCAAACTAGCATTTGGCACAGAAGCTCTAGCCCCAGTAGAGATGGGCTCCCCTTCACATCGAGCCATCTCATTTGACGAAGAAGAAAATACACAAGGCATAAGAACTAACCTAGACCTACTCGAGGAAGTGAGGAACGAAGCAGTGGAAAAGATGGACAAGTACAAGGCAAAAACAAGGGAATACTTTGGCAAGAAAGCAAGGATCAGGACGTTTACCATCGGCGACCTAGTTAACAGAGCTGCAGAAGCTTCAAACCCACGCCACACGAGCAAACTCATGCCGAAGTGGGAAGGACCATACAGAGTAATTGAAGTATTAAGGCCCGGCTCATACCGCCTAGCAAGAATGGACGGGACAGCGGTGAACAACACCTGGCACGGAGAAAAATTAAGAACAGTAGTCATTATTGTTATGTACCACAAAAGGCACCGACTCTCATTAGTAAAAAGAGCGGTGACCTACATCTTCGGTTGTACGACGGATTATTATGAAAAGACAACCAAATTTTCCATCCACAAGCAAAATAAAGCAAAATTTCACAAGTAAAAAGCACAGGGGCGTCGCTCACCCCACAAGCAAAATAAAGCGAAATTTCACAAGTAAAAAGGACAGGGGTGTCACTCACCGTACGAGCAAAATAAAGCAAAATTTCACAATTAAAAAGCACAGGGGTGTTGCTCACCCACAAGCAAAATAAAAGCAAAATTTCACAAGTAAAAAGCACAGGGGCATTGCTCACCCCACAAGCAAAATAAAGCAAAATTTCACACGTAAAAAGCACAGGGGCGTCGCTCACCCCACAAACAAAATAAAGCAAAAAAAATCACAGGGTAAAATCACGAGGGCATTACTTGGCAAACAAACCAAGGCAAGACAACATGCATAAAAATTTAAAACGAAACAACAACAAACAAAACAACTTTATTGCTAACCAGTTCCACAAATACAATAAGTACCATTTTCAGTTTATTTACAGATCCCTAAGCACAGGTATGATACCTGGTCATCTGCAAACATAAAATAAAGATAAAGATAAAATACATCGAGTAACTACAAGCTGGGCGACTCCCTTTCCACCATCTCCTCAGAATCCTCTACAACATCCCCAGTGGCAATCCCAGGCTCAACCACGCCACCGACCTCAGCATCCACCTCAACACCCTCCGTGGCAGCCTCAGCTGATACGTCATCACTACCTACCGTGGAAGAGATACTGCCCACTACAATGCCCCCACCTAAACCCCCACTAACACCAGCAACACCCTCACCATCTTTCCCACCGCCACCATCAGCAACATCATCATCTTCGCTATCACTGTAAGCAACAAGACCAACCCCCCTGGGCGACACAGTCATTTTTTTCTTCAACTTAAAATACTTCTTCTTCTTCACCTTGGCCGCTTTCTTCAGTTTCCTCGCCTTCTCCATCTGTTTGGCCGCTCGCTCCTCCAGGACCTTACGAGCAGTCTCAGTGGCCGCCTCTAAAACCTCGGCATCAGCAAGCCTCTTCACGTCTTCCTCCATCATACGTTTGCACTCATCACTTGATTTGCACTTGGCGACGGCATCCACCACCCGACCAACCAGCTCCTTATCAGCTATCTGTTGTGCCTCCTTGGCCAAAACACCTTTATATTCGGCACTACCTTTGTACTTACGAATGGCGTTTGCCTCCGTTGGCCTGCTGTCAAGTTGACGCTCAGCCTCCACGGACCTTGCAAGCTCATCTTCACAAGCTTTCTGCAACCTCCATGTCTCCAACGCAACGGCCTCAACCCCTTTCGCCAAGTCACCCCTCTCCTGTTCCACCCTCGCAATCTTACTCAGCAAGCGAGCATTTTCTATAAAATACTTCTTCTTGTTGTCCCCCACCGGCCTTAAGGAAGCAACAATATTCTTCTTATAGTCTTCCTGACAGGCTATTTCAGCCTTCAAAGCTTTATTCTCGAGATGGAAAGCCTCCCCCTTAGCCCATACACCAGCATCATAGCATGCCGCCTGCACCACAACAAACAAAAGTCCTAAAATTAGCACAATTGAAAACTAATGAAACATGACATGCACATGGGAACATCAGATACCTTGGCATGATACTTCTGCGCATGACGTGCCATCTTAGACCAACTATGCTTGTTCAACTTTTTGAAATCATCCTGGGTCATCAAATCTATCGTGAAAGACCCAGGCCCCTGCTTGAACAAAAAACTATACCCAGCCCTACGCTGACCCGTCTCCTCACCTGTCAGCACCTTATCTTCACTACTGCTATAAGAGACATTCTCCTCCCTAGCCAGCCTCTCCGTCATGACATGAACCTTTGGGCAGATGGCAAATGTTGATTTCTTACCTCTACAAACAAAATCCCTAACCTGGCGCAGATGCCCCCATCCGGCTTGATTCACCAATCTCATGCGTGGAGTGTCGCCGTTTGGCTATAACTTCCCCGTCGCTCACCACTCTTTTTCTTTTCTTCAACTTAGCACCAGATGGCGGTACCTCGTCCTCCTCCAAGCTATACGACCCATTAGGGTCGATTACCTCCACATCCTCGGGAATTGACTCCAGCGGAGCCCCAGTGGCCGCTTTTGTCCCAAGATTCCATGCTCATTTTCCCCTTCAGATGAATCAACAACAGCGCCGTCATCCACACTGCCAACATTAGGACCTTCATCGACGCGCTCCCCCACCACTTCCGTAACATGATCTTTCCCTACTACTTCAACGCTCTCCTCGCTATCATCAACATCATCACCCTCTGTCTCCTCATTCTCAGTCATCGATGACGGCCCCATCGCCACCATCACAACATCAGTACCAGTAGCCAACGTGTCCCCAGCCTCATTCAAGGCACCAAATTCTACATCCTCTTCATCCACCAAAGGTGATCGCGCAGCACTTCTTCCCGCCGACCACATTCCTCAACCGCGTGAAGAACCATCACCATCAGTAACTTCCAAGGAAGCCTTTTTGCCAGCACCCCCCCTACAACACGCGGCGGCATCTGCCCCAGAAATTCTAGTTGCTTCTCAGTC
>PHNY01107158.1:62809-87467 GCA_003724115.2 Anethum foeniculum | reverse complement strand
TTTTTTTTTTAAAATAAAAGTATAACACCTGAAGTTTAATTCAGAAAAAGAAAATTTTAAAAATAAATTACGGAAGTATACTTTATATTCACCTTAAAATACATGTCGAACTTTAAAAAAATTATGTATACAATTCAGAGGGACCGAGGGAGTAGTGCATTTGTTATCACAAACCAACAAATAGTTAATTAAACAAATATTCCTATCCTACGCAATCTAAAAATCCTAATTAACAAATGAAAGGTTATGATAGAGACGACGTTAGAAAATTTGGTGTCCGGTTCTACTTGATTTTCTTAACATCTAAGTACTTAGACGTAGTTAGATTTGGACCGAGTACTTGCTTAAATTCAAATCGGTTCTCCTTTAATTTCTGATTACTCGTACTCGTAAACCGACAATAGAGATAGATATTTTATCCGCCCCGCCCCTACCCGATTCGATCCACGTCCTGTTCGGATCGTGAATTCGGAAAATTTTTCGGGTTCGGAGCGTGGAAAGGGGAAAAATATAAAAAAAAATTGAGGGATTCGGGCGGAATCGGGGATTAGAATATCTCTGCCTCGTTCCCCGACCCCGGATCCCGTTTATTATATTTAATATAAGTATTTAATATGTATATTTATTAAATTATTATGAATAAATATAAATGTAAGTACATTCTTAAATTTAAATATTTTATTTTTTTATTACATTATAATTTCATATTAGAATATGATTTAATAATAATAATTTTAATATTATCTTTTGTTATAAATAAATTTAAATTGAAATTGCTATTGAAAATATGAAATTAAATTTAAAAAATATTTATGCATTATAATTTACTAAATTATTTTTATTTATGTATAAAAGTTATATTAAAAAAATTGATAAAAAATATTTGAATTTCCGATTACCCTCGTTCCCTGTTCAGGACGTAAATCGAGGAGTAAAATAATTTCCGTTCAAAAATCAGGTTGGCATTCGGGGATCGGGGTGGGGAGAGCACTCCCCGACACGAAATGACCCGATGACTATCCTACTCAAAGAGACATTATTGTGTTACAACAACCGTAACAAATGTTTCGTATGACAATCAAATTAAACTTCTCTATTCTACAAAAGTCATCAACTACTGCAACATCCTCAAATTATAAGATTCTGGTGAATATAATATTGGTATGCCGGAGGAGAATGAATATAATATTCACATATATCACCCAGAAATAATTTAAATTTACGTTAATTTGTTATTTCATTTTTCCATAGTTATCATTATTATTTATAAACAATTTGCTTTTCTGGAAAAACAGCATTCAATTTTGTCAAAAAAAAAGCCACCTTTTCCAAATATCTAAAAAAAAGCTTTTCACAAAAAATCAGATTCTTATGAATTCTTTATATTATTTTAATTAGCAAATACTCCCTCTGTCCCAATTTATCTGTCTTATTTAATTTTTTTTGGTCAAATTGACCCAATTTTGACCTAAAATTTCATATAATATATAATTGAAAATAATTATAACAAATTCATGTAATCTCCTTTAATATGTATTTTTTAATTTTTTAATTTTTTAAATTAATAAAAGATTGATATCTAATTCACGGTCAAAATTAAGTCAATTTGACCGCAAAAATATAACAACACAGATAAATTGGGACGTAAAAAAATAGATTCCCTCCTTTGGCTTTATAAGCACACCTTTCATTCTTTTTACCCACACCACTTGAACTTCTCATCCAAACCATCATGAAGACCCTCACACTTCCTCTCCTCTTCCTCACCGCCATCTTCATCTCCGTCGCCACTTCCACCGACATGTCAATAATATCCTACGACGAAACGCACGCCGTCGGTTTTAGAACCGACGACGAAGTCACGACTCTTTTCGAGTCGTGGCTTGTCAAGCACGGCAAGTCATATAACGCCCTAGGCGAAAAAGAAAAAAGGTTCCAAATATTTAAAAATAATCTCCGGTACATCGACGAGATGAATCTCGTCGAGGACCGGAGTTTTAAGCTAGGGGTTAACAAGTTTGCGGACTTGACTAATGAAGAATATCGGTCTAAGTATACCGGTATAAAAACTAAGGATTTGAGGAAAAAAGTTAGTAAGAAAAGTGGAAGGTATGCTACACTTGCCGGTGAGAGCGTGCCGGAGTCCGTTGACTGGAGAAAGGACGGTGCCGTTGCTGCCGTGAAGGATCAAGGAAGCTGTGGTGAGTAATTCTTGCTAATCATGATTAATTATATTTGTTAATTGGTTAATGAAGATTATTACTCGATCTTTGCTAATTAAGTATAGATTTACTTTTATTTGATTTAGAAAGATTTTCGGTGTGCTTTTGATATGTAATTGATTTCTCATTTGGTATGATTTATTCTGATTCTTACCCTGGTTACATAAAATATTAACTAATCAGAGTGTGACCTAGAATCGATTCTTGTTCTGTTTACGTAAAATAATCAGAGTGTGACTGAGAATCGATTCTTGTTCAGTTTACGTAAAATAATCAGGGTGTGACTAAGAATCGAACTGGGAGGATAAGTGATAATTAATTATATGTGAATATTATTAGGGAGACTTAAAATATAATTGAATATTGGTTCTTGTTAATTTAAATATGATTCGAGTGAATATAAATTTAAGTGTAAAAGTAAGATCTGAAATTAAAATAAAAAGTGATGATAATAACAAAGAATTATTGTTTTATAAAGTATCTTTAGACAAAGAGGTCCAGGGGTCCAGTGCACAGGGAGGCTTTGTTGTATAGTACACTTGTATTGTCTTGTGACTTGTAGTACCAGAGCCATTTGTCCATTTTTGACTTGTCAATCCATTATTGTGTTATCTATTGATATTTTCTTATCATCCAACTCTAAGATCACATTCCGGTTATTTTTACAATATTTGAACTCTCGATTTTATATTATTGCATTTAAAATATTTTTATTAATATTTTAATTTTTAAATTTTTTACAAAAATATTATGTTAGGAATTATTTTTGAAAAAAACTGTACAATTGTATTGAAATATATTTCATGTATTTTAATATTTGGATTTCTTTTAAAAATATACATGTCTTAATTTTCTTTTTCAAAAATACTATACAGTACAATTTTATATGCAATCTGAAATATACTCCCTTGTCCTGTCTCATAGATTCTTTCTTTATGTTGGGAACTGTGCACTCGACACGTATTTTAAGGCTCTTATAAAATATAGTTTCATAATTTATTTTTAAAATTTTCTTTTTCTACTATTATATTTTTATACAGAAGAAAAAATTTTCAAATTTCTTTATAAGTCTTAAAATGCGTACGGAGCCCCATAGCCTAAAGAACCTGTTTATATAACTACTTTTAACCTGTACTGCATCTTCATAGGCAACTTTTACGTATTTTTGAAAATAAGTTTGAAACGTGAATATTTATAATAATTTTTCTTAACTTTTTTAGTGTGTATTTACAATAATGAATTTAAAATAAAATAACAAAATAGATACTAGCTAAATGTTAGGAATTATTCGTCAAAGGAGAAGATAAGGGGATATTGAATTGTTTATATTTATGATAGGGCTTGTAATGTAATAATGGAGTTAAGCTGTCATCTAAATTTAATTTATATTTAAATTAAAGGAATTTGGATTTTATATATGTGGTGGACCTTATAATAAGTTAAGCTGTCACATGGTAAGATATTTTATTACTCCCTCCGTCCCCCTGAGCAGTATACATTGGGGGACGGGGCTCGGCACGCATTTTAACGCTCATTTATAACATAGTTACATAAATAATTTTAAATTTTTTCTTTTCCTAAATAAAAGTATAACACTTGAAGTTTAATTCAGAAAAAGAAATTTTTTAAAATGAATTACGGAAGTATACTTTATATTCACCTTAAAATACGTGTCGAACTTAAAAAAAATTATGTATACAATTCAGAGGGACAAAAAAAATTATGTATACAATTCAGAGAGACAGAGGAAGTAATTTTAAATTATTTTGGTAACATAAAGTTAATATTCCCATTATTTGAGCCAGATTCATTGGCAATCTGTATCTGCAACTTGTAAGCAGCTCCATGAATATTCTTTTCATCCGACGGCTACTATGCTACTCGGATTCTTCAATTATTAGATTCCTTACGTTCCTTATAATCATGATTATATTTGTAAAATATTTTATTCTATATTTTCGTAAAAATCAGAAATCGAAACTACTTAATTTGATACCAGTCAGGGATTAATTAAAAATTTTAACCGAACAAAAATCAGACGTATTTTTATTTTTACAATATTTGATAAAATAGTCTTACTTACAATAAAATATCGAATATAAAAATTTTAGTCAATTAATTAAATTTTAAAAATCTAATCAATAAAATATTTTTTAAGAATTAATCGAAATTTAATCAAAAGTTTTGTAATTTCTGACATTTTTAATGTTGATATCGTCATGCATGACGTCATTCTGCCTGCCCTTAGCAGTTAACCCGTTTCTGTTGTTACTACAAACTGTACGTATCATGTTCAGTTGTCCATGTTCGTAGTCCAACTTTTCGGCCCTTGTGGGTCCCATTTCTAATTTGTCATGATTTGTAATATTTGCCCGTGCATGAGTGTGGGCCTCATTCCTACTTTGTAGTATGAACAAATGGTCCAAGGAAATTTGTACTAATCGAACTCGAAATCGAACTCTTGACATCTCGTAATTTTGATACTTTTGATACTGAAAGATACTGATATCTAGCGATTACTAGGATGCAATACAAAGGTTTTGTGTTTATGGATTGAATTTTACGAATACTAGCTATCTGAAATATGAGATCTCAAGAACAAGGGAATTAGCTAATTGATTTGAAATGTATTAGGGAGCTGTTGGGCGTTTTCGACAATAAGTGCAGTGGAAGGAATAAACCAGATAGCCACCGGGAAGTTGATAACGTTATCGGAGCAAGAGTTAGTGGACTGTGACAGGTCTTACAATGAAGGATGTAATGGAGGTCTAATGGACTACGCTTTCGAATTCATTATCAACAATGGTGGCATTGACACTGATGTTGATTATCCTTACACTGGACGTGATGGGAAGTGTGACCAATACAGGGTACGTAGAGAAACATAAGTACTCTTTTTCCGACTAATCAGTTCAGACGAGTTCCTATCAGTGGACTTGATACAACTAACGAGAATTATACTACATTTATCTGAATTGGTTGTTATTATTTGTCCCGTGTAGAAAAATGCAAAGGTTGTTACTATTGATTCTTATGAAGATGTTCCTGCATACGATGAGTTGGCATTGAAGAAGGCCGCAGCTAACCAGCCTATCAGCGTTGCGATTGAAGCCAGTGGCAGAGATTTCCAGTTCTATGATTCGGTAATAACTTGTGCTTTTAACTGCAGTTTAACTGTCTGAACAATTAGTTGTCATTTGGATTTCATGTTTGGAATTCATACTTATATTGTTCTAGTAGTTCTTCGGAATAGTTTTGATGCCAACATAAGCTTATAGCACCGAAAACAGAGAATTTCTTGGTAGATTTTGAAAGAACTTACTAAAGTAACTTGAAACTTCTATTATAGGTTAAGGTACATAAGCAATTACTAGTAATCTTAAGTTTTGGTTCTTCAGTTGACATTTCAATTTTATCGCAGCTTTGGTGGTTATTTCTTGTCTCTGGTGCTCAATAATTACTTGTGCAGTAACTAACAAATGTGTGCTTCCGTATCTGTTTACAGTGTTTTTGATGTCAATCATATTTATGTGCATTACATATATGTTACTGATTCCCATTTTTTCGATATCTTTAGGGTATATTCACAGGAAAATGTGGGATAGCATTGGACCATGGTGTGGTAGTTGTTGGCTATGGTACAGAAAATGGTAAAGATTACTGGATTGTTCGAAACTCATGGGGTGCAGAGTGGGGAGAGAAGGGTTATCTGAGGATGGAACGTGGAATTTCTTCCAAGTCGGGCCTATGTGGAATTGCTATTGAACCATCTTACCCTGTGAAGACAGGTGTAAACCCTCCAAATCCTGGTCCATCTCCTCCAACACCTAAAACACCTGAAAGTGTTTGTGATGAATACTATACTTGCCCTATGAGTACCACCTGCTGCTGCATGTATGAGTACTATGGCTACTGCTTCGCCTGGGGTTGTTGCCCTCTTGAGGGTGCGTCTTGCTGTGATGATGGTTACAGTTGCTGTCCTCATGATTACCCCGTCTGCAATGTCCGTGCAGGAACCTGCTCGATGGTAAGAACTATAAATCTCATTTTATATTTTTTAATCAAAACTTTGTTTCAGGGCCTTGTGAAATAGAGAATTTGATAAATCAACGTTTTAGTCCCTAACTTTGACATGATAACCGGTATTTTCAAAAATAAAAATAGACTAATAGAGTATGCTGGATCCAGAATTTTCCATTGCTTAAATATAACAATCTTGTTGTGCTACAGAGCGACAACAATCCATTGGGAGTAAAGGCGATTCAGCGCATTCTTGCAACTCCAAACTGGAAACACGGAAGCAAGGGAAAGAAGGTTACTGCTTAAGGAAAAACCACGAAGGGCCCTCGAGTAATGTTTTCTGGGAAACCGGAACAGACAGCAGAGACAAATTTACAACAGCAGAGTTGCTCAGGTTCCCGGTATGAATATCAGAAGCCGAGGAGGGTCAATAATTGGATAGTACTACCTTAAAATTTGTACAGTATGATGTTTCAGTTTCAGTTTCAGTATCACATTTGAACAACAGGAGGATTGTACTTATTATTAAACCTGTAAAGTAAATATGTCTTTTATGTCTGCATTCTGCACTATCAAGTCATGATTGTCCTGAACTAATTATGTAGTTAATAAATACACATGGTATTATGCATGTATGATGAAAAGCTACAAAATATTTAATTTTAATATCAGGAAAATGAGATATACCATGCTCAGATCCATTGTTGAATGTGGGCAAGAAATAAGTGTAATCATACTCCTCTTACAAAAGGGACCTCACCAGTAACATAGACCATAACTCATTTCCTACAATTTAAATTGTAACTTTTTTCAGAAACATTACCTAAATCTGAATTAAATAAATAAAAGAAGGAGAAGATAAATGTGCTAGGGGACCATCCATTCTGTTTCTTATTGTTGTCTGCTTTCAACCTGATCCTACCAGTGTCACTTTGTCCTCTAAATTCAGTTATGATCAACATAACATCATTGCTAAGATCATGTTTATAAAAAATCAGAGCACAGTTAGCTGCAGGAATTTGATATATCTACATATATTGCTGTCAGGGTGGCCATTGTATAAAATAATTTTGATGATGATGACTGATGCCTACAGTTTGAATATGACAATATTGCCAACTTGTTGCAATGTTGTTTGATGTATCAACTAGTACTAGCCATGTCTTCAAAAAACTCTAAAAATGGTCATTATAGTACAACTGAATTTAATAATCATATTATTGTATATGAATAAAAGCTTGTACATCAGAACATAAATTTGTTGGGCCACCAACCAACATACCAAGCTGGTAAAATCCAATCAGTGCAATCAGACTTTAGTACTTTACTAATTAGTTAGGATTCATAGTATTTTAGATGCACTGATAGGTCCTGTAAACCCTGATTCTACTGTGATAATGTCTCCTAATCCCAGATTATGGTTTAAGAAATTGGTAGTTTCTTGATGAGTTGCCATCTCCACAGCATAAGATGGCTCCACTTTCAGACAACTTTGAACTTCAGTAGGCCTACCAAAGTCATGCAACTTGACATTCTGGCTTTCATCATTATCACCATTGCTTGCATATTCAAATCCTGCAGTGGCATTATAGGACGGTGTAACGGAAGGTAGCTTCGATGACAAAGCTCTATAATTGCAGGACTTGGAAGGCAATAGAGGTGGAATTGACCAAAAGGGTGGTGATGATCGAACAATGCCATTTTGTTGACTGATATGGCTGAGATATGTAGAGTCGTTCAAAGACTGATCATGTTGTCTTTCGTACTGCAACATTTTGAATCCACTTGAATGGTGCTTCTCGTCGATAAAGAAAGCTGTTTCACTTGATTCAGTCACTATATGTGTACTTTTAGGCTTGAAGGTGTATGGATGTTGAATTGGTAGGTATGGCCTTTGCATGGCATATACGCCTGGTATGCTCTGAATGTAGCTGAATTTTCGTTGTATGCTTATCACAAGATTGAAATCTTCAACAATCTAAGTAAGCCAACAATCCATGAGTGGAGTGTAAACATATATATTACAAACATAAAAATGGAGACAAACATTTACCTTATCTAATGATCCCAGTTGGATTATACCTTCTCTGACAGATATGACTGCAATTGTCTACAACAATAATGAACCTCAAATTGGTAAAAATATATCAATTTCAATCAAGCTGTAAATAAGTTAGAAATTGGTAATCTTAAAACCTGGATGCCAGTATTGAACTGAAGATCCCATGCTCTTGGTTGCTGTGAAGAGTGGAGAAATGTTTTAGTGGCTAGGAATAAAAGCAACATAACATAGAACAAATCATTAGTACAGTTTTTGCTCGGTTATGTAACAGAGAGGAGATCTAAAACTCTTTTTTCTAAAGGCTTACAAGATCGAGGGAAACATTCCACGATGATGTAAAACTAGGATCATTTACATTTGGAGTATCATTGAATACCCATTTGTGACTATTATCTGCAGCAACCTTTCCAATCAAACTGCATGCGAGTAAAGAAAGACTATCATCTATCAGAGAGTTCGAGGATACAACTGATAATATAAATTAAAATGTCAAAGAAGCATACCCTTCTCCATAGTTGTAGACTTCATGAGACATTTTGAAGTAAACATCAGCTCCAAATCTACCATTTAGGTATCCATTAGCAGCCCTTTCACATTCACAAAAATCACAAAAACCATCCTCCCAGACAAGAATCCTGGAAAAAAAATATCATCTTGAAATGCAATGCATGTAGTTGGAACAGTTTATCTTCACAGAACTTTATAAACGATTCTTTTGTCTCGTATTTTACCAATTCCTTTTGTTTCCCTTGGCACGTTCAAGTGAACCTTCTCCATGATCCCACCTGCATGAACAATTCATAATATATATCATCATCTACACACACATATATAGAACTCAATATTCTTTCTCATTTTCAATGATTTCAACAAAACCACACACACACATAGTGTCTCGTTCCAAAGGACATAAAAAGTTGCTTACTCTGGAGGAGGATAATTCCGAGGCAAGATTCTCCAAAAGACTGCATAAACCCATCTAGAAGAATAAGAATCTGAATTAAATGAACAAAGGCTTCTTAGTGTTTGTTGTAAAAGACAGTTAAGCATGGGAAGTCCACTTTCCATTGTCCTATAGAGAAGAAAAGATAGGAGAGACAAATTAAGAGATAAGGATATGTAGATATCTATATATATAAAATGCCTGGAGAGAGTGTAATTAAAGTTGTTTCAGTCATCATCATGACAATTAAAAGATAAAGGGCAAAGAAACAAGAGCAAGAGGTACCTGGTACCTACAACAGAGTGAACATTAAAACTTATGAACTGAGAGTGTTAAAACTTAAAAGAGAAAGTACTACTTTAACTTGGAAGAAGTTACTACACAAAATTTAGCTTAGTACTGTACCAGTACTACATCAAACATGCATAAATATTTTCCATACTTTATGATTACATATGAATAGGTTAGACAAAGCTCTTTTTAAATAAACGTAATTTTGGTCACAGGGGAGTTTGGTTTAGATATTCTGAAGAAAATGAATTATGTATGATCTTTCCTCAGAAACAAAGTGAGATGAAAATTTAACCAAATTCAACAGTCTACACACCAAAGATTAAAGAAAAACAAATTCCGTCCCATTCTAACAAAGTTAACTTATTCACTTATGTCCGCCAAGTTGTGTGTTCAGATGAGTGAACTGCTTAATAATCGGCTTAGACAGGAGAAAAATAATCAGAGAAAATTAATCTAGGCAGAAAAAACACAGAATAGAATCGGAAGATTGATCAAAGAACATTTTCCTAAATAAAAAATTTTAATCAAAATTTATTTATATTAACACGAGGAAAGAACTGCAAAGTAGTTCCAATAGAGAGGATATTCTTAGGTTATTTTTCACTTTATGATGGTTATGGACTATCTTAGGTAATTGCAGATCGAAGTTTTAATCAAATCTGCAATGGTAAGAAGTGTCACTGCAAATCATATATTATTCATTCAAAGCAGTTAGCTGATAGTTGCAGTGGTCCAAATTTAAGGTCTTGATCATACCAGAAGGCAATCACTGTAAGATTATGACCTCACAGTCTGTGCCATGCTTTGTCCCTCTGCCCCTGTAATTGATTTCATACCATTCCCCCTCTGTCCCCAAAAGATTTGGAATATCTTGATTAAATTTTCAGTGACATTACAGAAACACACACTCTATTGGAATCAGGGAACATCAGTACTTAATACTTAAAGGATCCGGGTCAACAGATACTCAATCCACATTAAAATCCACTCTTTATAGCAATTAGAATAATAAAACAGGCTCAACCTACACAGTCAAACATCGAATCAGATGCCAAAGTACAAGATCTTCGACCAAGGTATTTGGGAATGACAAAACTTCCAAAACTAGAAGAAAATGCAAATATTGCAACCTACAGGGTCAAACAAGGAACCAGAGTGGCTGAAATACAAGATCTTCGATCAAAGTCTCTAGGAGCAATCACGTAATTCATTTATTTTCGATATACGTAGGCTCTATTAAGGAAGTAAGCATCAACCCTGCCTACCTCGAAGTTCAGAAGGTTTTGATAGATAGTGCAAGCTTAACACATCTTACATTGAATCACTGAAAAAAGGAAGATCAAATCATTTACATTTTAACCGAAAACCCCAGTTCAGGTCATAGTTGAAATAACATTAAGAAATTGGTGGTCCTTTCTATTACAATAAATCTAGGTTTTCTTATTTGTGGGGGTGTGTATAATCATGCATATCCTAGAGACCTAGACAATTGGAAATGAGGATTCCCACTCACCTTTTGGCTTTTGACTTCATCTGCATTATTTCTTCCCCACCCACACAAATTCATTCTATCTTTAATTTATATTGAGACCCTCATCACAGAATAACAAAACACAAATAATGTCGCAACACTGATCACTGTCACGAAAGATGGTCCTAAATAACTTAAACAAGAAAAAATATTCATAAATGGGCAAGGGGGTTAGAGTTAACTAGCTTGAAAAGATCAGGTCAGTAAATATAAACCCTGAGGTTGAGGCAACTAAAGGGATGTGACAAGTACTATATATGATATACCGCGACAAAAGGGTTGAACATCCACTGCACAGGCCCTCCTTTAACTTCAATAATGTTCCTTCCTTTTCCTACCCTTATCTCTTAGGATATCCTTACACATCTCTTTACTATCAAGTAATAACTTCGAATGTATACGATAACATGACAACTATATATATATAATTCAGCTCCATAGATAATATAACCACATCTCTTCCATGATTGTCCCCATTTAATTTTGACCTACCTTCTGTCACTTCATTACTCATGCTAAACCCCCAGGGCCTATGTATACAGAGCTCAGCTCCACAGATAATATAACTGTATCCCGTGCATGTTTTTGTCCGTGTGTATGAATAAGAACTTACACAACTCCACATGTTTCCAATCTAAGCCTCCTGTAAAGTGGGGAAGTAACAAATGCCAGCCAGTAAATATATTTGTTGGAACATAAAATAGTGATATGTTATTGTAAAATTGCTACTGTTATTCCTTTTATAAGAAATTGTATGAATTCAAAACTGGCGAACCGTGATTGTGTAAGATCAAAGCAGTGAATGTTTTCTCATAAGATATAAGAAATGGAATACTTAAGTATACACAGATAGTCTATATCTGTAAATATGATATTTCATTTCATCCGACTGAAACCTTAACACAATCTTTGGCATTCACAATTGCCATTATCTGAAAACCTTATATTAAATTTTGACACTCAATGTAGAAGAGGAAGAGGTGAGATTAAGATTTTCCTTTAGCCACTTGATGCTTCTATTCTTTCCAGATGTTGGAAGGAAAATTATGTTCGATCCTCGGAAGAGGAATGCAAGCGATACCTTATGAATTCGAATTTCATACATATAAATGTACTTCAGGGTTTTCCTCTCTATTTTTCTCTACACACTTGTACCCTAAAAATGTGTATTCTGCCTGCATTTCAGTTTCCTGAACCCTCAAGGCCTAATTACAGTATCGGTGTCATCATTGAAAGATGCTTTCTTCTCAGTGTAACACAGGGAGAAAAGAAAATATACAGGAGGTAAGCCTTAACCATTACATAACAATAATCATATAGATTTGTCAAGGAAGCTTAAACAAAAAACATGAATATAGATGTTAGATTTACCTGCTTGCCAAAGGTGAATGAGACATATCTGTACTTGTCATTTGCATCATCTGTCTGTCCATTGCTGAGATGAAAACAACAATCCAATAAAACAATAGAATCGGAAGAAAGTACAGGCACATCAAATGCACAGAAGAATGTCAGAACGACAACAATGCATAATGCTTTAGTCGGTAATAAGTGAATACCTGTTGTGGTAGAATGTACCAAGTATATATTAGCTAATCTGACAGCATATCCTGGAAGTTAACTAAAAAGTAAAATTAAAAGCATGAGTGTCAATAAAGAGCAATGAGCCTTATAGTTACTAATCCACTATGGATCTTCCAACCCATCTTTTTTAAAATATAGCAAAATGGTTTACATATGGACAAGCTGGGAAGATTATCGCATTAGCTTCTCATTCAGTTTCACTTTATCATTTTCTCCATAGTGTCATGCATTATAATCTTCTTACACTGACTCCTCATCTAGGTTTATTTCCTCTTGTAGTTAAGCTCCTTTCATCACTAGAAAGTTCTTTAGTTTATGTTTCAAATCATCAAAGAGTCAACTGCAACTCCAAAATCTTCAGAGCAGGGCACAACTGCAGGTTCAGCTTAAAACTTTGAGGTTTTTAACTTGAGTGTTGTTCAAAAATTGAAATTGCACGGGGTATGTTGCTTTTTTCCAAAATGTCGAAAAAAAAATCCCTATCTTCCAAAAAATAACATTACTATATCCTCCCACTCAGAATATGTGACCAGAAGAACAGAAGATGAAGTCTTACACCAGAAGAACAGAAGATGAAGTCTTACATGAGATGAAGCTTAACTTTGAATCCAGATAATATAGATGTCAATGAATATCAGTTGATCAACAGGAACAAACCCCGACTAAGCTAAGAATGGAATAATAATCCATATAGATAATAGTTGATGTAATTGCAGAAATATACAACTGGAGTTTTAGTTTTTTACTTTGTTTTAGAATTTGTAAGAAGGTAAATATGATCAACACATTATTAAATTGATCAATAGAAAAAGAAAAGAGGATAGACATGCAAATTCTTTAAATAATCATCCTCATGGTATTGGCATTTAAGTGCTTGCAACTTGAGAGCAGTATCATCAACTCTGTAACTTGAATAGTATGATGTGGACCATTATCCTCCCTTCCATAGACTTCACTGCCGTTAAGAATATGTAAGGAGACGAGGTTAACTATTAAGACTATCGACGTAAGAATACAGATATCACAAATTGGATTACCAGGTTTGCTATTTCTCTTCTCATCTTCTTTTCCTAGGTCCTTACAACCATGCCATTGCCTCCTGTACACAAACTAGGAACTTAACTTTGATCTGCGTAAGAATCTTTCCATCCAGAAAATTGGAACAGATTTTATTCCTTGATGACGTGACATAAAATTTGCTCAAATAAACAAAATATTTACCTTCATCAGAAAATGAACTACGAGATTCAAATGTTGTAGAAACACTCTTTACAAGAAGTAAATATGTCTCATCCACAAAAATTTATATATAAAAAAAAGCACTTATCATATGTAAGGGTTCACATTGTTGATTGTTATCTACAATTTTGTTGTGATAGAAAGGGATGTGTCCAAATAGTCTAAGTAAAAAAAAACAGAAAGAAAGTTGCCGAGATTAAGTAAAATTGTGTTCTGGAATTCAAATTCTAGAATTTGATATTCATGTCCGAATTCTATATATTTGGAAAGCATAGAATTTTACTTCCAGAATTTCAAATCATAATATATTGTTTGGGAATGTATAAAATTTTGAATCCTGGACTTCAAATTCTAGCACTGTCCGGCAAATCAAGAGAATTACAATTCTATAATTCAACTTAAATATTAAATCATTCAAACAAAAATCGTCAAACATGCCTAAATCATTTTGTTCTCAAACGAAACTAAGTTAGCCTTAGCCCCTCACCTTGTAGGATGTCAAACTGGTTCGGATAACCTGCAAGCCTATACAAGGAACATAAATCATATGAGCAAAACATGGGCTAGAGTTTGGTACTCACAGTAGACCAGGCCTTTAGATATGCATTCTCCGACAAGTGCAAAAGTAGCTCAGGGGCTTCAAGTGGAATAGAAAGTAGCGAATACACCAGCAACATAAAGTGAGAATGAAGTTAACATCAGTCACCCTTGTAACAACTACTGAGTCGTCATTATACAACTATTTATCAAACATATAGAGAAGTCACGTTGTCCTCATAGTTTAACTCCGGAAATTCATTCATCGTACTATTTAACTTAAATATGTGAAAATATCTAGTTGCTGAAATGGGTAGATATTAGCGATCATTCATCACACTTATGTTTTAACTTTTGATTTCACTAAGAGCCAGCAATTCTGCTGTTTTTATCATCTCCTGTACATAAAGGCAACCTTCTCCGACCAACGTAATAGCAAAAATAAATGAATTATAAATTTTCTGTTGGTGTATTGATCAAACAGTTTAAGGCTATCTTAGCTAAGGCATATCTTATCTTACAGCTTCAAGTGCAAGTGCAACCCATTTCAATATCAAAGCATCATCCTACTCAACAACAGGTTACAATTAAATTTCAAAAATTAATATTAAATAAAAGTACAGTTTTAAAACAAAGAAAAAATTGAGTTTATCATCCTAACTCACTTTTCCAACATGAAACTGGGTGAGTGTTTTATATCTATGTTTCTTGAATCACGAATACGTAGAAAGTGAGATAAGTTGGCTGCATTAGTAGGAAAGCAGGCTGCATTTTCGTCCAGGGGCAGTGCCAAAAAATTCACTTTCATATCTATGTCCTACAGGACATTAGTAGGAAAGCAGGCTGCATTTTCGTCCAGGGCCACTAGTAATCTTGAAATAACTAAAGTCCTGCTTTTACTCACAACCATTCCTTCTTCCATAGCAACAACTAGTATTCATCAAATAATTGCCCTTTATTCTTCTTTAGAACTACAGTATATCTTTGCTATTTTTCGATCTCTAGCTATTTTTTTACATGGCTTCTACTAGTAATCTTGAAATAACTGTCTCTTCCTCTTCTTCGTCATCTCGACCTATGTCTTGGGATGTGTTCTTGAGCTTTTACGGGGACGACACTCGCAGAAACTTCACTTCACATCTTTACTCTGCTTTGGATCAAGCTGGAATTGTAACCTTCAGAGATGATCCTGCTCTTGAGAAGGGCCAAAAAATTTCATCGGGGCTGCTCGATGCAATCAGAGATTCAAAGATGTTTGTCGTAGTTATCTCTGAGAACTATGCTCGTTCGCCTTGGTGCCTCAATGAGCTCGTAGAGATCCTTGATTGCAAGAAAACAGAGATTCAGGTTGTTCCAGTTTTTTACTATGTTGAACCATCAGATGTACGACACCAGACAGGGAGTTTTGGAGACGCTCTTGATTATCACAAGAAGCGTTACTCTCTTGACATGATAAACAAGTGGAAATCAGCTCTTGCTCAAATCGCGGCGGTATTAGGATACCATCTCAAAAAAAAGGAAACTGAGTATGTCTCTTTATCTTATTTTTCCACATATTAGCATAATGAGTTATCATGACATTACCATCTGACTACAAGTCTGTTTTTAAATTACAAACAGGAATGAATCGGATACAATCCAGAGAATTGTACAGAACATCGCACGACAAGTATCTACAAAGGTCTTACACATTGGAGAGGATCTATTTGGTATAGATTCTGTTGTTGAAGAAATATATCAGAAACTGAAAATGGAATCAAATGATGTACGTGCTATTGGGATATGTGGGATGGGCGGAATCGGGAAAACTACTACTGCAAAAGCTTTCTACAACAGATATCATATCAATTTTGATAGTTGCTGCTTTATTGATAATGTCAAACAATATTCACAGGGAGGTAGTCCTCTACTTCCCTTACTTCAGCAACTATTGACTGCGCTTCTTAGTAGGAAGGATTACAAGGTTCCTGATGTTGACAGTGGAATTAGACAACTGAAACAAATTCTCTGTTTCAAGAAAGCACTTGTTGTTCTGGATAATCTGGACCAATCAAGTTGTTCAGAATTTCTAGCTAGGCATTGCAGCTTGTTTTCAGCTGGTAGCAGAATTGTTATTACTACAAGAGATGTTAACCTTCTAAAGCAATTAAAGACAGATATTTCCGAAGTAGATGTATACATGGTGAATAAAATGGGAAAAGTTGATTCTTTGGAGCTATTTAACTATCACGCCTTCGGAAAAGTAACACCGCCTGCTAGTTTAAGAGAGCTCTCAAGAAGCTTTGTAACTTATTCTGGAGGTCTTCCGTTAGCTCTGAAAGTGTTGGGTTCTTCTTTGCGAGGTAGAAATGAAGATGAGGCATTCTGGAAAACCAAACTTGAGAAAGTTAGAAAAATTCCAGAGAACGAGATACTAGAAATTCTTCAACTGAGCTACAATGAGTTGAATGATGATACTGAGAAATCAATATTTCTCGATATTGCATTCTTCTTCGTCGGGAAGTACCAATTTGAGGCTTTTGACATATTCAAATCCTGTGATTACTATCCAGAAAATGGAATAAAAATCCTACTGGAAAGATGTCTACTCACGATTGATAAAAACAATATGTTTCAGATGCATGATCTTATTCAAGACATGGGAAGGAAAATTTCCAAAACCACACGCTTATTCTTGCGAGGAAATGCATGTCAATATTTGCAAAATCAGGAGGTAATTAAAACCCATATACTGAGTTGTAAAATTGTAGTTATCCTAATTAAATGGAATTGATAGTTAAAGAAGGTTAATAGCTTTAAGTCTATAGAATTAATAACTATCATTAAATTAATATGTAATAGAATTAATTATAATTTTTTCCGAAAATAATTTAAATATTTAACTATGATTGGATAATTATTATTGCTCAGTTTAAAAACCAACTACACTCATTTTACCTATATTTTGTGTTTGCAGGAATTAGATAATATTGAAGGTCTCGTCTTAGATCTAACTCAATCAACGGAAAAACATATCAGTTCAAAAATATTTGAGAGGCTGCCAAAATTGAGATTACTTGAAATATGTGATGCTCAAGGCATGGAAGGAGATTTTAAAAATTCATTTCGAGAGTTAAGGTGCATCTATTGGAGTTATTGTACATGGACACAGTTACCATCTAGTTTTCGACCACAAAAATTGGTCTCCATTAATATGCCACATAGCAATTTCAAGATACTGTGGGATAATGACATGGTATGTATCAAAATTCGTTCACGACTCTTAAAAAAATATTTATATATTTCGTGTTAATTTAATATTAAAAAATAAACATATTGTTATTTATTTTGTCTCAAACAATAAAATATAACATAATAAAATATATCATCATTGTGCATATTTTTTTAATTTTCTACCTTGTGGCTTTTGTATTCTTTTAAACAGTTTTTCACGAGTCTGAAGATGATAAATGTCGAGAACTCTCTAAATTTGACAACAACTCCCAACTTTGAGAATTCAAAATCTATTGAGAGGTTAAATTTCAGTGGTTGTGAAAGCTTGCTAAAAGTCCACCTATCAATGAGAATGTTGACTGGTTTGTATATTTTGGATTTGGAGGAATGCATTTATTTGAAAGATTTGGCTGAATCACTAGGTCAGTTAAGTGAGTTGGGCTACTTGTATTTGGGTTATTGTAGCAATCTAAGACAATTGCCAAAGCAATTTGGTGCTATGAAATGGTTAAAGGAGCTTGATGCAAGTTACACCGCAGTCGAGGAACTGCCAGATTCAGTTACTCAATTGAAGGGATTGGGTAAGTTGAAATTGGACGGTTGCAAGAAGCTTAGAAAGCTACCAGAGCAGATTGGGAATATGGTAGGCTTAAGGATATTTCGTGCAAATTTTACTGCAATTGAACAACTTCCAGATTCATTTGGAGGCCTCGTAAATTTGGTGACACTGGATTTGAGATACTGCAAAAACCTTAGAAATCTTCCTAGTAGCATATGGAAGCTCGAGTTGCTTCGATTCCTAGATTTGCGGTGGTGTTCAAAGCTGGAGCGATTGCCTAATAAATTGGAGAAGATGCAATGTCTAGAAGAGTTGTATGCATCTTATACAGCCATTGAAGAAGTACCAGAGTCAATTGGACTACTGAGTAGGTTAAGGGTATTGAGTTTGTCTTGTTGCGAGAAGGTTGAATATCTGCCAAGTACTGTATGGAATCTTACATCACTTACTCAGTTATATCTTTTCCAAATGGACATCAGCAGAATTGATCTGCATGCGAAAGATACAAAGTTGGTGAATTTAGCTCTGACGTGTAATGTAATATTATGGCTGCCTATGATTCTAAGTTTCTCTTCTTTGAAACAGTTAGTTCTTAGTGATGGGGGTGGGAGTTTATCTTCAACCGAACCATTTAGTCTCTCTAAGCTTTACAACCTACAATATCTCAAATTGTATGACTGTTTTAGATCATCATTCCCGGAACTTCCTCTTAATATAGCATACTTACTCCTATGTGACCATGCAACGCTGGTACATATACCTGATTTATCCGGCTTGAAAAAGTTGAAGAGTTTGGAGATATACAGATACATCAGCCTTGAATCACTTCCACCACTACCTCGTCATCTTCAATCACTTACAGTTTATGATTGCACAAACCTAAAACATCTATCAGATATGTCAACGTTGAAGAGATTGAGTGATTTGCAATTTGGTAAGCTGAAATCAGTTGGTTCGGAAAGGAGTTTCCTTCAGGTCGGTTTATGTTTAAATCCTTCCCTGCATCCCTCTAAATGATACACAATCGCACTTATATACATCTAACTTCATTTTTTTATTTTACAGATAATAGATATAAGAAAACACTTCCTCCCTTTCTATAGAGTTCAGGTACCAAAGATTGCAGAATGGTTCAGCTATAAAAGCACTGGGCGTACAGTCTCTTTTGATATCCCGACAATGTCAGCAGATAACTTCTTAGGTCTTGCGCTCTCGGTCATTTCTACGAGCGAAACCGGTAATTATGATTTTAGCATGAAAGCTGATATTACTAATAAAACAAATGGTACAACAAAGTCCTGTCTGATTCCTGTATATAACGGCATTATAGGGGGTGAAGTATATTATGTGATAAAATGCATAAGCGGAGATGAAATCTCAATTAGAAGTGGAGATAGAATTAAGATTTTACTACGAAGGCAATTATATAGTCTTAATGGACTCGTAGAAGTTCCTATCGAAGAAGTGGAGGTAGAGATGTTTGCTGCCCATGTGATACGAAGAACACTCTCCACCCCGGATTTTCCCTCTGTTTTGAACAACTTGATAATTTGACTTGTTACATTTTTATATTTTCTTTTTTAAGAGTAATCATTTGCATTGTTCAGCCCTTAAATTTTATCTCCAATTCATTTTATTATCTATAGTTTTAATAACTTCACTAACATTACAACTGCTTGGAATTCAATACCGTTTGCACTTCTTTCATATTCTTTTTATCTGAATTTTAAAGTTGGGGTAGGTCTGCAATTGTCTGACATTTTAATGCAAGTGAATTTACCTTCTCTGACAGATATTACTGCAATTGTCTAAGCAATAAAGAATTTCAGTCTGTAAAAATTTACGGTATCAATTTTAATCAAGCTATAAGGTGATTGTTAATCTTAAGATTGAAAAATACTTGAAGTGAGATCCAGAAAACATAATATGGAACAAATAGGTAGTGTATATTTTCCTAGTTTACATTTAGAGTATCATAAATACCCATTTGTGACTATTATCTACAGCAACCTTTCCAATCAAACTACACGCAAGTAACAAAAAATCGAGAAATTCAAATGGCAATTTTCACCATTAGATGTTAAATATCATCTACCAGAGAGTTCGAGAATAATAACAAGAAAGTTTTAAAATGGGAAAAGAATCATACCCTTCTCCCTAGTTGTAGACTTCACGAGGCATTTTGAAGTAAGAATCAGCTCCAAACTTACAATTCTTTTATTCTAACCTGATGTTGAAAAGGAAATTATGTATGATCCTGAGAAGAGGAATACAAGTCTACACGGGGAACCTTGCAGTTAAAAGTTTGAATATTATACAATTACCTCAGGGTTTTCTTGACACGTGTATCCATGTCATCATTGGAATCTGCTGTCTTCCCAGTGTAACGCTGGGAAAAAAAGAAAGGACACACGAGGTAAGCACCCAAACCATAACATGAGAATAATAGTATAGATTTTTCAAGGAAGCACATACAGATACAAGATAAATGAATATAGATGTTTAATTTACCTGCTTGCTTGCCGATGTGTATGGGACATATCTGTACCTAGTTATGTGCATTATCTGTTTCTTCAATGTTGTTGAGATGATAAGAACAATCCAAGAAATCAAAGGATTGGCCAACATACAGTCTTATCAAATGCACTGAAGAACATCAGCACGAATACAATGCATAATGCATTGGTTAGTAAATACCTTATAGTAGAATATACCTCACAGATAATAGCTAATCTGACATCATATCCTGGAAGTTAACTAATTATAATCATGAGTGTTGATTAACAACGAAACGTATATTTAACAATCCACTATTGATCTTCTCTTTTTCAAATATATGGCAAAATGGTTTACGCAGGGACAAGCTGGAAAGACAATGCAGTAAATAAATCATCTATTGCATTGACTGGCTTCTCATTCAGTTTTACTTATTCATATTCTTTATACTTGTCACACATTAAAATCTTCGTACAGATCGACTCTCCATATAGGATCATTTCGTCTCGTAGTTGAGCTCCTGTCATCACTTAAAAGTTCTTTAGTACAATGTTTTAAAACATCAAAGAATGCAACCCCAAGTCTAGAGCACGGGGCAACATCTTCAGCTTAAAACTTTGAGGTATTCAACTTCAGCTTTTCTTTGGGTCTCATATTACCTAACACGTGTCTTCTGGTCACTTTTTTTCCACACAACTGAAATTTATATTTGAAAACAACTCCCAGTTTTGGAAATTCAATTTCAAAATCTATTGAGAGATTATATTTCCGTGATTGTGAAAGCTTGCGAAAAGTCCACCCATCAATCAGAGAGTTGACTGGTTATTTGTTCATTGCCAAAGCAACTGGGTGGTGTGAAATGGTTAAAGGTGCTTGATGCTTGCACCGCAATTGAGGAACTGCCAGAATCAATTACTTATTATATCAGTCACCCTAGTAAAAACTATGGTAATCATATAATGGAACTATAGGCAATCATATAATGAATATTCATTCATCATACTTTATAACTTAATATGTGAAAAATGTAAGAGATTTTTTTAAAAATACGAATTTTTTAATTTTTTTTTACAAAAATACGTTTTTTTTCAAAGTTTTTATTTGCAAAATTACAATTTTTCAAAATTTTTTGCAAAAATATGGTTTGCAACCCAATGCAACCACATTCAATCTCGAATGCAACCGAACCGTATTTTTGCAAAAATTTCAAAACGTAAATGAAGTTGTAAATGAAGTTGCATATGTGGTTGCTTTTGGTTGCAAATCGTATTTTTGCAAAAATGTTCAAAAGATAGTAAAATCGCAGAAAAACTTTAAAAAGATAGTAATTTTGATAATTTCTCAAAATGAAATTACTAAAATATGACCAAAGAAATGCTAGACATGTACGAAACAGGTCATTAACTAGAATTTGGAATATTCTGATCAGTATCTTTATGATTTAGTATGTCAACGAATCACATGAATAAAAAACCTGGAAAACCAGCCTGGCTTGACAGGCAAGTACTATTAAACTTAACATTGACTGACTTCATATCCAAAACCATACTTAAACTAAAGTCCTACCCGTACTCAACAACAACCATTCTTCTTCCATGGCAACCACTAGTAATCTTGAATTAACTGCCCTGTCTTCTTCTTCTACTCCGCCTGTCACCTGGGATGTTTTTTTGAGCTTTTACGGTGAAGACACTCGCAAAAACTTTACTTCACATCTTTACTCTGCTCTGGATGAAGCTGGAATTTTAACCTTTAGAGATGATCCTGCTCTTGAAAAGGGCCAAGAAATTACATCCGGGATACAGAATGCAATTAGAGATTCAAAGATGTTTGTTGTAGTTATCTCGGAGAACTATGCTAATTCGTCATGGTGCCTCAATGAGCTTGTAGAGATTCTTAGTTGCAAGAAAACAGAGAATCAGGTTGTTCCTGTTTTCTACTACGTTGATCCAACAGATGTCCGTCACCAGACAGGGAGTTTTGGAGACGCTCTTGATTATCACGAGAAGCTTTACTCTTCTGACATGATAAACAGGTGGAAATCAGCACTTGCTCAAATTGCTGCGGTATCAGGATACCATCTCAAAAAACATGTGAATGAGTATGTCTCTTTACCTTACTCGTCCTCATATTAGCATAGCGAATTGTCATGGCATTGCTATCTAACTACTCAAGAAATTTTCTCTAAAATTTGATGAAGGCTTAAAACTTGACACTCCCTGCAGGTTAACATAGAAAAAGATTAGTACCCCAAAAATATTGTGTTTGCTTTACAGTTTTATTTTGGATGGTTGATTGTATTTAATCCTGCTTTTGTTCAGTTCTTTTAGATTTTAAAGCTAGAGCCATAATAATACCCAATACATAAACTTATAATTTCGTATTTTTAATTAAAAACAGGTATGAATCGAAAACTATTCAGAATATTGTAGAGAAAGTGGGACAACAAGTAACTACCAACACGTTGCACCTCGGAGAAGAACTGTTCGGGATAGATTCCGCTGTTGAAGAAATATATCAGAAACTGAGGATAGATTTGAACGATATACGTGCCATTGGGATATGTGGGATGGGCGGAATCGGGAAAACTACTACTGCAAAAGCTTTCTACAATAAATATCATACCAATTTTGATAGTTGCTGCTTCATTCATAATGTCAAACAATATTCACAGGGTGGTAGTCCTCTACTTCCATTACTTGAGCAACTAGTGAATGCGCTTCTCGGAAGGAAGGATAATAAGGTCCCTGATGTTGACAGTGGAATTAGACAGTTGACAC
The DNA here is from genome assembly GCA_003724115.2 of Anethum foeniculum. NCBI lineage: Eukaryota > Viridiplantae > Streptophyta > Magnoliopsida > Apiales > Apiaceae > Anethum > Anethum foeniculum. The sequence goes on along the minus strand of PHNY01107158.1, from coordinate 63,987 downwards.
GAATTCTCCGTTTCAAGAAAGCACTTGTTGTTCTGGATGATCTAGACAAATCAAGTTGTTCAGAATTTGTAGCAAAGCATCATAACTTGTTTTCAGCTGGTAGTAGAATTGTTATCACGACAAGAGATGTACACCTGCTAAATCAATTAAAAATAGATTTAATAGATGTAGATATATACATGGTGAAGAAATTGGGACAAGTTGAATCTTTAGAGCTCCTTAATTATCACGCTTTCGGTAAAGTAACACCGCCTGCAAGTTTAAAAGAGACCTCAGTAGGCTTTGTAACTTATGCTGGAGGTCTTCCATTAGCTTTGAAAGTGTTGGGTTCTTCTTTGCGAGGTCGGACTGAAGATGAGGTATTCTGGAAAGCCAAACTTGAGAAAGTTAAAAAAATTCCAGAGAACGAGATTATGGAAATTCTTCAACTGAGCTACAACGAGTTGGATGATGATACTGTCAAATCAATATTTCTCGATATTGCTTTCTTCTTCGTCGGGAAGTACAAAAATGAGGGTGTTGACATATTCAAATCCTGTGGTTACCATCCAAAAGTTGGAATAAAAATTCTATTGGAAAGATGTCTAATCATGATTGATGAAAACAATATGTTTCAGATGCATGATCTTATTCAAGACATGGGAAGGGAAATTTCCAAGAGCACGCGGTTATTCTTGCGAGGAAATGAATGGGAATTTTTGCAAAATCAGGAGGTAATTAAAACCCATATGCTGTGTTGTAGAATATAGTTATATATATGAAGAAAGTTAAAAGCTTTAGGTCTATAAGATTCATGAACTATCAATAAATTAAAAAGTTATAGAATTGATCTTAATTTTTTTTTCAAAGATACATATGGGACTATGATTAGATAAATATTAATGTCCCGTGTAGAAACAAACCATACTTATTGTTTATATTTTTTGTGTTTGCAGGAATTAGATAAAATTGAAGGTCTCGTCTTAGATCTAAGTCAATCAACGGAAAAGCAAATAAATTCCCAAATATTTGAGAGACTGCCCAGATTGAGATTACTTGAAATATGTGATGCTCACGGTATCAAAGGACATCTTAAAAATTCATTTCAAGAATTAAGGTGCATCTATTGGAATTATTGTACGTGGACACAGTTCCCTTCTAGTTTTCGACCACAAAAACTGATCTCCATCAATATGCCA